>NDFG01001788.1:84021-139720 GCA_002167245.1 Sporophila hypoxantha
CAGCACGTGCGGCGGGGACGGGGGGCGCGGCCCGCCCCACGCCCCTGCCCTCCCTCTCCCGCTTCCCTGCCCTCCCCTCCGCTCCCTGCCCTCCCCCTCCTTGCTCTCCCCTCCCCTCCCTGCCCTCCCCTCCGCTCCTCTTCTCGTCCCCTCCTCCGCCCGGCGCGCCGGCTCCCGGCCCGGGCGGGCGATCGCCGCCGGGGGCGGAGGGGTCGGGCCGGGCTCAGCTCCCCCCGCAGCCCCCGCGGCACAGGGCAGCCGGTCCGGACACCGCGGGGGAAGCTGGCCTGCACATCCCGGCACGGGCCCCGGTTCCTGCGGGTTTTCCGAGACGCGGACTAATACATAGAGCCGGCGTCACTTAGGCCGTCTGAAATCCTATTTTAAACAATCTGTGTTCCCGGAATAAAGGCGCCCGGACACCCTTGGAAAGGGAGAGCTGCCCATGCCTACAAAGATGCTGCCACTGCCCAGCTCCGCGGGGAGCCGGCGGCACCGGCTTGCAGCAGACAACTCCCAGGGCACCGGCTGAGCCGCAGCGTGTCAACAGACAATGCACCATCTCTTCTCTGTGGGGGCACTTTTGGGGCGCTGGGGGCAGTACTGGGAGCACCGGGGGGCAGTACTGGGAGCGCCGGGGGGCACTTTTGGGGCGCTGGGGGGCAAGGGGTGAAGTTGTGGGAGCGCTGGGGCAGGAGGTGCAGTGATAGGGAGCACTGGGGGGCAGTAGTAGGGCGCTGGGGGCCAGGGGGGCACTACCGGGGGCAGTGCTGGGGGCACTGGAGGGCTCTGAGGGCACCAAGGGCCGGCACCGGGGCCGTGAGGGGCGAGAGAGGCACTGGGGCACTACCGGGGGGAAGGAACTGGAGGCTGGGGAGCACTGGGGCAGGATTTGCAGGGCGGGGGGGCTCCGTGGGTAGCGGGGGACAGGAGAGCAGTGCTGGGGGGAACCCCAGTGCACCCCCCGTGCCCTGGGAGGAAGAGCAGAGGGGGTGATGGAGGCGGAAGGCAGCGGCTCGGGGATAGACCTTGCAGAGGGGAYCCGCAGCCCGGGGAGAGGGGTGAGTGCTCCCCGAAACGGGGCACCATAACCCACCCCCGTGGGGCAGCTGGGGGATCTGTGGCACCACAGGGGCAGGACAGGGGGGCTGCAGGGCAGGGAGTGCTGCCGGGAAGCGCCGCTGGAATCGGGGCTCCCTTGTCCGGTAGCCGGAGCACGGGAGAGGAAGAGCGCCCGGGATCCTCGGGCTGCGATGCTGCGTGCCAGTGGCAGCGGAGAGGGATGCAGGAGCCTTTGTAGGGAGAGCGGCGCCGAGCGGAGCCGCCGCCAAGGACCTGAGCAGGCCCCTGGTGCTGATGTTGTTATCTGTGTCTCTGTTGTGTATTATTTCCAGCTGATTGGTAAAGATGGAAAGAGGGAGAGGAGGAGGAGGAGGAAGGAACCTGGGAGGCTCTGGCCTGCACAGGAACATTTATTCCCAGTCCCAGCAGCAGTACCACTACCCGGCCTCCTCCCAGGGGAGCTGCATGGAGATCCAGGAGCTGGCCTCCAAGAGGGTAGACATCCAGAAGAAGCGGTTTTATCTGGATGTGAAACAGAGCTCCCGTGGCCGCTTCCTGAAGATCGCCGAGGTCTGGATAGGAAGGGGCAGGCAGGACAACATCAGGAAGAGCAAGCTGACCCTCTCCCTGTCGGTGGCTGCCGAGCTGAAGGACTGCCTGGGGGACTTCATCGAGCACTACGCCCACCTGGGCCTGAAGGGCGGCCATGGGCACCGGCACGAGCACAGCAATGACAAGGAGCAGCATCCCCGGAGGCGGCCGCAGCACCCGCCGCCCTCGCCCCCGGCCTCCGTGGGCTCCGAAGAGCCCCCTCACAGCGTCCTCAAAACGGAGTACATCGAGAGGGACAACAGGAAGTACTACCTGGACCTGAAGGAGAACCAGCGCGGGCGCTTCCTGCGGATTAGGCAGACCATGAGCAGGGGACCTGGCATGATGGGCTACTTTGGCCACGGCTTGGGACAGGAGCAGACGATCGTCCTGCCGGCGCAAGGCATGATTGAGTTCAGGGATGCTTTGGTGCAGCTGATTGAAGAGTACGGCGAGGGGGACATAGAGGATCGCCGGGGGGGAGGTGAGGAGCCTCCGGAGCTGCCCGAGGGCACCTCCTTCCGAGTGGACAACAAGCGCTTCTACTTCGACGTGGGATCCAACAGGTACGGCATCTTCCTGAAGGTAAGTGAGGTGAGGCCGCCCTACCGTAACACCATCACAGTTCCCTACAAAGCGTGGACACGGTTCGGGGAAAATTTTATCAAGTATGAAGAAGAGATGAGGAGAATTTACAACAGCCATAAAGAGAAAAGAATGGATGCCAGAGGGGACAGTGGTGAAGAGCAAGAGGGTCTGGAATAGAGTGCATTGGACAATTAACCAAACAAAACAAGCAGAAATTGGTGAGAGGGACTGACCTATAGTAATTCCAAGTTGCCCCCGTTTTTTGTAAAGTCCTTTTCTGGTAGTTCTTGCTAACTCCAGTACATAATGTTATAGGAGTCTGGTTATCACGTTAAACTATGCCCAAAACATCTCCGTGTGTCTTAGAAAAGGACCAACCTCCCAAGTCCGTATGAGTCAGCTGCTTCGAGTGTTGGAGACTGTGGAAGTACGAGTATCAGCACAAACAAAATCCGGCACCCTGACCTTTAAATAGTCTAGAAAAGGCTTGTGTTGCACTTAAACATGAAACAAAAGTACCCCTGCCCTGAACCTTACCATGAAATGTATCAGTTTCTGCTTATCACCAGTTTTTCAGGACTGGCTTCTGCCCATGCCCGGTCCAAAGGCCGAGCAGCATTGTCGTAGAGCATTTATGGCAAAAACCAGCTCCACGTGAATCTCTGGTCTGTGTGTGAGGAGGGAGAGAGGTTTAAAAGTTGACATCTCCTGGTTGTTGAGTTGGAAACGAAACAATAGTCTGTTTATGGGTAAAGTCCTGATAACCCGTCACACCTCAGTCACGTGCCGATGAAGGGCGGAAGAGCTGTCATTCATCCCGTAGTTTTGTGCTGACCAGATCACCTGAGTAGCCCAGGACAGTGGAGTGCTCAGCCTCCTGAATTAATGGCAGTGAATGATAACCCACTCCTCATCTCCATGTTCTGTCCCTTAGAGGCTGGTGATCTTTTTTTTTTATTATTTTTAATGCATTTGTCCAAAATTTCAGAAGGTATTTTTGTATTAGGCGTGGAGCGGGTGTTGGGAGATGGAAGGAATGCCGCGGCCGAGGCTCCCGGCTCCTCTCCCAGATTGACGTGGTTCGGGATGTGACCTGGGCGAGGAAAGCCTTTGGGTGTTTTCCTCCTCCTGCCATGGGAAGACCTTTGGGGTGTTGGGTGCACCACTGGATTCGTGTAGAAAGGCATCTCTGTCACACTCGCCCATGGCACGTTTTGGAAGCTGTGGTGGATGCCCTGTTGGGTTTTCTGTTGTGCTGGTTGTGGGTGGTGCTGGGGAGACTATATCCATGCCCTACCATCACCACCTTCCCTCCCAGCTCGGAGCTGGAGCTGTCCTTGAGCTGCTCCAGTCCCGATCTCGCCTGCCTGCCCCAAGGTTTTGCTGTCATCCTGGAGTCTTTGTGATGTAATTTTAAATCTCGGGATATTAACTCTCTGCCTGGAGGGAGAATGTGTGCAATTACCTGGTTGGGAGGTTGGTGAAAGGTTCTGTGTTTCTTAAAACATGAATATTTATAGCATAAGGGGCTTGTCCAGCCTTTGGGCAACCTGCTCCTTCCCCCTGAGCCAGTGGGAGTTTGACTGAGCTCCAGGTTCTTCTAGTAGCGCGTTGCTCACCTTTAAGATTGTTTTAAGCAGGCATTACCATGTCTGATCAGATATTTGTAATCACTCAAATTGTTTCATTACAGAGTGGCCTAGTGTGCATGTGGACCAGCTGTTTTGCCATGCAGCCATGACCTGTTTTATTTTTTAACCTTTTGAGAAACATCTTTATCTCCAACCAGACTGTTCACCACTCTGAGTCTGGAGCCACCTGCACACTGCATGGCCACGCTCAATCCGAATGCTGTTGCCTGTTAATGTCATAATGAGAAAGGTTGGGGAGACAGGGTTGGGAACCAAGAGGATAATCTGGATTTTAGTTTAGGTACTAAAACTAGTCAATCTGTTTTAACTTTAAAAAAAGAAAAAAAAAGAAAAAAAATAACAGCTTGCACCAAAGTCACCAAAGAACCTTTAGGAAAATGTTACAGTTGTGACAAGAAGTAAGAAAGTTAATTTCACTGTTTTAGGTGATTCCCCCTTTAAAACCACATATAGCAGTTACAGCAACCAAGCCTTTGGCTTAGTGTCAAAAACTCCCATCCCTTTCTCCATAGGTTGCTCTTTCAGGTCCCTTTGCAAACCTGGAAGAGGTTTCTCGCTCCATCATTCGAACAGCCAGTGGACCGTGATGAATCAGCGGGCATTGTGCGGCGTCCTGGTTCATCAGCGCTCTCACGGCTTTCGTCCCAATGGTTTTAACAGGTCAATTAAAAAAAAAACCCCACCAAACCCCACGTTAAAAGAAGTCCACATTCTGTTATGGTGTGAAACCAGAATTTAGTGAATGAGTCGTTGATGCGTACGTTAGTGCATCACTGACTGCTGCTGCCCGTCACAGTGCCTGAGGTAAAAAAATTCACTTCTAGTCCAACAAACCGGAGCTATGAATGTACGAACTTTTTATGCTCTCCTTCCCGTTTCTGTGTGTGCTCGGCATCTCCCATCCCTGCCCGCCTTTGCCTCAAGGGATCGTAYGAGCTCCTGGGTTGGAATTAGCCTGAGTGGCCGCGTGTGTTGTAAGTGCTCATGCCTTCCCCGTGTTCCTGTAGTGTTGGTGAGGAAATTACTCGTGATTGGAAAGGGATGTTTTCTTCACCGTTTTAAYAGATGCAAAAAAGGATGCAAAATTGCTTTCCTTATTGCTGCCCATTTTTTTAAAAACCCCTTTATCTTTTGTTAGTGAATTGGCCTTCCAATGCCGTTAGTTTGTTGTAAATGTCACCCAGGAATCCAGAGAAGGCCGGCCTGGGTTCTGGCYCGTAGGTATCCCATAGGATCCGCTCATGCATTTACTCCCCTGGCACAGGATGCACCTTAGTATCCAAACCTGGCTCGGGATCTTCACGTTCATTGCCGATCACTCGTGGGTAGAGCAGCAGCTCTGGGTTTCCATCGCCACGGGAAGCACCATTGTTGGGTTGGGGGAGGACGGCTTTCCACGTGATGGGAAGTGGATGTTGGGCTGGAGGGCAGTAGGGATGCACTCGGAGTGTAGCAATGCAAGACTTGAACGGTGAGATTCGGAAACGGGTTCCTTTGTATTTTTGGCAGTGCGTCCTCAGCTTCCCAGAGCAGTGACCACACGGGCTGCTGGTGCCCAGGAGGGCCCAGTGAGAAGCTCTGGAACGCTGAATCCCTGATGTGTTTTAAGTGTTTGTTCCTGACGCCCTGAAACTGCCATGTCCCTTAAACTTGAGAAAACACAAGCTTATTTGCACTAGAAAGAACGGCCAAAAACAATCCTTAGGAGGACAGGGTGAAGAGCACCAGTCTGAACCTCTTTTTCTCATGAGAGAATTTCATATTCAAGCCCTCACCTCTGTTTCAAAATTGTATGGTCCCGGCAGAAAGTCTGTCAGTTGAATTATTAAATCCTAATGCACTTTATATTGTGTAAATAATGCTAGGAGCACATTTCTGCTCCCGCTCCGGTAAGGGGATGCTTTGGTAACGTAGTCTATTGCTGAGAGAAGCTGTCTCCTGCATGCACACGTGTCTGTTAGAGACCTGTTGATCCTGCTCGGTCCAGCTCCACTCGTATGTTAGAGGAGGACAGGCGCTGTTTTGAGGATCCTCTCAAACCACCAAGAGTGGGATGATGATTTGGTTTTTTACATTGCAATGTTGCAGAGCTGCTGAGCGCCCTCAGCTCCGCTGTTGCAGCGGCTCCTCGCCCCTTCTGCAAACTGGGCCCCCCATGTTGCTGTCAAGGCTTAAAGCCGAGTTTTGCTATTGTAGTCTTGACAAAACCAAGCCCAGCAGCTGCCCCATACCTGGCTTTCCCCACTGCTGGTGCCAAAGGCGGGGTGGTCCCTGCAAAGCTTATCCCAGATGGAAGGGGCTGGGGGGCTTCCCCTGCCTTACAGCTGGGGTGATGTTGTGTTGGGTCCGGCCCACGGAGCCGGCTTTCCTGGTGAAGTACAGAGCTATAGAAGGGTTGGGAAGCATTTTGCACTGGTGTGAAGAGGGCAGAACCCTCCCTCGTGGGCTCCCTATGTACAGCCTGGATGGATGGTGGACTTTATCCAGCGAGAAGCTGCAGTGGTTATTGGTATCTACTCGTCGTCGTAAGTGTTTCTTATCTGTATCCGATATATACCGATTCATATCCACGTATAGGCATTACTATATTTATGTGAGTATATTGTAGCCTGTAGTAGCTCGTAGCGAAATAACCTTATTTATCTGAAGTGCAGTCTGAGGAGGGGATGTCTGCTCCCACCACCGGTCTGGATAAACGTGTTATTCCACCCGGGGCTGGGCGCGAGCTCCTGGCCTCAGCCCTCAGAAGAATCCCGTAGGTTTTCAGCAGGGCTGRGAGGGGAAGCGTAGTTAAAAGAAGGCAAAGCTCTTCTTGGAGGCATTGTTGAGGCAAGGTGAGAGCTGTAAAGAGGCAGCTGCCGGCCACGTCATGTCTGCGTGCCATTTTACAKCCCCTGGCTCTGCAAATCTGTACTGCCATGTTCATAAAATCCCAAGCAGAAGTATTATAATCACGTSCTTTGTACAAAAAAGAACCCCCAAGCAATTACCAAAATCAATGTCAGCACTTTTTTTTTTTCAGCTACAGATGTCCTAGTCTGATAATTGCATCATTTTTTTCCCCTATGGCCTATTGAAGTGACCTAAACTCCCAGGGAAGTGAGCTGCTGGTGGTTAGGAAGCCTTCTGCTTGCYTGACTTGCAGTCCTGTTTTCCAATTCTAGTAATTTTTATAGTAGAAAGGAGCTTATTATTGTGTATTTTCACTGGGCAGATTTTGCACCAGGTCAGAAATTATCTAATAAGCCTTTTCAGTTTCATGGCATTCCCACTTTTGCTGTACATACACTAGATATATGCGATTTATGAAAGAATTCCTGAAGAAAATTAGACCTTCTGTTTAATTTTCTATGCTGCTTACTCCAAAATTAAGTTGCCCTTTATTTTTAATGACTTAACATGATGTGATGTCTAAAACTCACCTTTCCCCTCCTTTGCTTTCAAGTAAAGGTTGTGTTTGGAATTAAGAGTTTATTCAAAAAGGAGTGGAATTAAAGGCTGCACCYTAAGCTACACCCAAGCGAGGCTGTCATGGCCACAGGAAAAGAGCCCCAGCTAGGGGAGAAGGTGCTTCTGGATTTGGAAAAAGCTAAAGCCAGATCTTTTGCTGTTCTGTTCCTCCAAAACCTGCGGAAGCCTTCATGGGCTGACATCAATTTTTCTTCCTAATATTTTGTCAGCCTGTGTTCAGTTCCCCACCTGCACCTCAATAAAGGCAACAGTATATATAAAGCATTGAGGTGAAGTAAAATATCAAGAACTCCTGATAGATGACATGGATTAAAAATTGGTTTTCCAGAAATGTCAGAGCGTAAATTGAGGTTTTATAAGGCGGATGTCGTTTTGGCATTTCTGTGATGGATGTAATTGGATCGCTCCCTCCCCGTGAGGAGGGAGGCATCACGCGGAACCCGGACCCGCAGCCTCAGGGCTCTCTCGTGTGCACCAACTTCTGGAAAGGTGCAAGTGCCTGCTGGCTTTCTCACGTGTGGGGAATGTGGTGGTGTTCCTACCAGCCTGGCCTCCAGGGGCCTGGCTGCCCCCCCCCCAGTAAAACCATCATTAACGACTTGCTAATTCATCTTCTTAATTGCTAGGCTGCACAGAAACGCTTGGAGTGGCACATGGAAATTGCTAGCTCTGCACAGAGCRGAAACTTAAAGAGGCATATTCTGTCTTTTGGGGGGTTTTAGAGCCATCCAACACACCAGTATTAAACTGGGAGGGGTAATAGCTCCTGCCCTGGAGGTGTTGGTTGGACACACAGACAATCGGATGGATTTCTTACCGCAGTGGGGGAAATCCATCTGGCAGGCGGGAGTTTGCGTCTGCTCTTGGTCCTGATCYTTTGCCACGCAGAGATTAATTGGAGGCAAAGATGGCCCTCGGTGGCGGCTGCTGGCAGCCAGAGAGAGCCAAGGCTTCGTGCCCAGCCCCACCGGCACAACATCTGTGAATTCATGTGTGGGCACAAATGAACGCAGAGGCGAGGGAGAGAGGAGTATTAGAGATAGATATGCARGGGCATATTGCAAATACTCATTTCCCCCCTGTTTCCAATAGGTCCTTCCCTTGGAGACATTAAACAGACTATCTGTCTGTTCTGTTTCCCGTACTGGAGATGATCAGCGTGCAATAGGAGCGAGATGGGTTTCACAAGCAATATCAACATACTCTACTACTAACCTTAAATCTTTACACTGCAATAGAATCTGCATTTCAAAACAGCAGAGAGTATGTGGGATAAAAGACACGGGTTAACCCCAGGCTCTTACAAGTATTCCCATCTGGTCCTTGTTGGGAGCACATGTTGTTGGCACAATGCAGAGGGAGAGGGGGAGTAAGAGCAGAGATAAGCGCTTCCCACCGAGGCAGAGGAACGAAAAGGCAGGAGGGGGCGGAGGGAAGTGAGGACAGGATGCGTGCTTCAGGGAATCATAGAGCACGGTGATGGTTGTATCCCTAGTAGGAGGAATAGGCAGCACCTTCAGCACTGGAGTCCCACAGAGCTGGGGAAGGAGACACAGAGCCTGGATCCTAATGTTGTACTCCCTGGGGACCAGGGTGGTTCTCTTGGGCTGGTTCTCCTTCCTCTTTGGGATCAGTAACACACTCTGCAAGTGTCTAACCTTGCCAACAAACCCACCYGGGCCAAGTGTGTCTGATGGGTGGAGTAACTGCTTTTACAGCTCGCTCTTGGAGGCTCACGTGGCTGGGCTCTTGCTGGGCTTGCCCAGGAATACAGGCAGAAGCTCAGAGGAGCACTCAGTTGTTGGTGGCCTGTAAGGTTTGCTGGTGCCATCCCAACTCATGGATGCTTGTGTGTACTTTTCACCAGAGCCTTGCTCCACATTGGCTGCCTCCTGCTCCAGGAATGAGTGATGGAGTGTTGTGTGTATCCATGGGGCAGCTGCTCTTTTCCATTGCCAAGGAAAGGGGTTGGTGAAGGCTGGAGGGGATCGGGGGGAAAGAAAGTGGTTTTCAAGAAGCAATCTCATGCCTTTGCAAAGGGGTTTGTGTGGTTTCTAACAAGACTCTGCGGATGATCGCCACTTGTACCGCCTTTGCTTTCCTGAGCCTGCCACTCTGAGGGCTGAGGTGCAGCAGGGGTCGGTGTCAACAGCTGTTGAAAGCTGTGCTTTGAACCAGTGAAGTGCTGGAGTAATTGGACTCTGGGAAAGCTGTCAGTGTGTGGAGCTGGGCCTCCTGATAATGGAGATGGGATCGCTTCGGCTTTATCCTGCCTGTGCCTGTGTTCTCCACCACTAAAAGGGGGTGGTTGACACCTCCCTACCTCAAAGGAGTGCAACAGTTCTTGTGATGGTCTGATGCTGATCAATACTAATGGTATCCAAAAGCGAGACAGGGAGGAATTTGGGGTGAAATGTAGTGTTTGGAAGGTTTGGAACCTACCTGACTCTAAACTTGAATTTGCCAAGGGCAAGGGTGCCTCTAATGTTCATTTCAGGGCTGGGTACAGAGCAAGAAGCATCCATATTTTTCCCAAGTTGAACAACCTGGAAAAAATCTGTTCTTTCAAATCTCCCATGCTGGATACTCCCAGCTGGATACTCCCTCCCTAAGCTATTTCACCCTATTTCCTGTCAGATACTTTTCCTGCTGTCCAGTCCACGTGTCCCTTGCTTCCATCTAATTCTATTGCTCTTTGCCTTACAGGCCATGCTCTCCAGAGGAGTTGTAAAAACAGTTTGGTTTCTTCCCTGCTGCAGCTCTTACACATAATTAAAGGCTGTTGTCAGGTCTCTTCTGCATCCTTTCCYAAGGAAATACAGAACCTTCCACCAGGGGTAATTTTTAGCCCTGGTCATGTGCTTGTTCTTTCTGATGAGTCTGTTCAAACACAAATGTAGGGAAAGCACAATAAATGACAATATAAGCTCCCTGTGCTAGCATGTTTGGAAATACAGGTTTTCCCTTATGTTCCTAAATCTCCCAGGATTTTGTGTCAAGAGTCACAGAAATACTGGCATGAACTTTCCTTCAGTAACATTTTTAGTGCGAGGAGATCTGAGAGTTCTGTGTAGGTCCAAGGAGAGAGAAGCTCCTGCTGTCCCACAGTGTCACCACTGCACTTGAATGTATGATGTATACTCATCCCAGCAGCTTCCAGAAGGGCACATGTGTCAGGCAGCTATTTCTTCCCTCCTCTTCCTAGGGAAAAGGCTGGGTGTGCCAATGCAGCCCTGGTATTTTGAACATAAATCAATTATCCCTGCTGTTCCATGTCCAAGGGGGATCTGGAGCACGTTGTGTGCTGGCAGCAGCGGCCCCGCCGGCTTTGAGCACGAGAGCAAAGCTCAGGGCTCCCAGGGAGTGAGCCCAGCCTGGCCTTGGCAGTGCTCCCACTGCTTCCCTTGGCAACTGGTGCTGAGCAGGAGCTGCTTTGTCTCTGTATGTTCACCCTGSACCTGTGGCTGRTTTGCAAATTGTCACTTTCACTTTGGGCACCGAGGAGGCTGCTGTGCTGCTGCCTGGTTGGGAGGTACCTGATGGAAAAGGAGAGTCTCTCTCTCTCTCTCTCTCCCAGGCAGCTGGCAGGGGGAATCTAAGGCCAGAGACCTTAGGCTCTGAGAGGGAGGTGATGGAGCACTGCTCTGGAGTAAATGCAGCTCAGTGTGCAGTCAGCAGGTAGATGGGTTTTCTGTTTGGGTTGTCTTCACCACACTGCTTGTTCTTTCCTCCTAGATGTTGGAACACTCCTGAGATCTCTATAGGGCTGCCTAGAACAGGAATCTGTGAGGGAACTGAGCAGTCTCCAAGGACAGTCTTTCTCCCAAGCCTCCAATAAACATGGCAAAGTGTTTGAAAAGTGGAGCATTGTGCTGGTGGCACTTTGAAAAGAGTTTTTCCCAGGTAYATGTKCCAGCAGGGGTGAGCAGAGGCTACTGACAGCCAAGAACAGAGGGCAAGGGTTTGATCTAGTTCCTGGCAGTAGCATTTATCCTAGATTCAACAACTCAGTTTATGTGCACATCCCTGTAGTAAGTGATGAAGTTTTTTAATTTAAGCCTTTTTAATAATCTCCCCCATCCTGGTAAAATTAGGGAAAGAGTTTTTTGGCTGAAATGTTTACCAGTAAGCTGAGAATAGGCACTGTTTCACAAGGTGAGCCAAACTTCTGTGCCTCTTACCTCAGAGCATATCCTTTAAGCTGACATTATATTTCTTGCTCCATCTGGTTGCAAAGCATCAAGGTCACTAAAGCAGCACAGYCAGAAACCCCTGTAGGTGTTTATATGGCTGAGTGCATAGGGACATTCTCCTCTCACTTTGCTGGCAGTGCCTGATTCTGCTACTGTTGTCCCTTTTTCCTGCTGGATCACCAAGTTCATGTCTTGTGCATGACCTGGCTTGAGGGCCCTAAACCTCTTTTTTTTCTTAAAAGTTCCTCATCTTTTCCTTAAGCTTTCATTATGAATCCCTCTGGAAATGTTGTGCAAAGCCTGAATGTGCCTTGGTTCCCTCCCTCACCATGCATTTGCTAGCTGCTGCAGCCAATGTAGGACAAAAAGATGTGGAGCTGGCTATATTTTTCCCAGACAGTCGTTTTGCTCCCTGTCTGCTTTGGTGTGTTTTGGCCTCAGCCATTCCAGGGATCCTGTTCCACAGCTCTCACGTGCTTCTGCAGCTGTTGCACGGCTGATGGGGCTCTGGCAGATGTTACCTCTGGGCTGGGGCAGATTCCTGGGGTGAAGCTGCAGCAAAGCAGGAGTTATTTAACCCTGCAGCCAGCCATTCCCTCAGGGATGGCTCCCATGTGGAGGGGGCTCCATGGAGCAGCTCCCTGGGGCAGATCTGGAGCTGTGCTGGTYGCAGACTCCGAGCAGCCGGCGCGCACCATCTCGCTTGTAGGCAATGTCTGACAGCTTCCCCAGGGATGAGCTTTGCTGCATCTGCTGCAAGTGCTGCTCTGAGCTCAGGCTCTTCCTTCTCACCARGGCTCAGTGGCATGCCTGGATCCTTTGTTATGTGTAACCTCAATTTGGTTTCTTTGAGCAGTGCCAGGATTTCATTCTCCCCGGGACATTTAAGTGGGGTGCAGAGTAATTAGAGTCGCTTTTCTCTGCATGTGTAATAGCAAATGCTTCCAAATCAGTTTGGGAATCAACCCAGGGGTTTGATGTGGGTTTGTAAATTCAGGCACGTGGGAGGAGCGTGCCCACAGCAAAGCATGAAGATGTGGAGATAAGAGCTGTGCCTCTGCCAAGCTCCTGTCTACTCTCTTACAGTCCTGCACTGACTCCGGTTGCTGCAGTGGGAGCCACCAGGACCAGGGACCACCAGAGCCTGCCCATGGCACCTGGGTCAAAGTGGCAGCAGACACCTGAGTTAGGCAAGGGACCGCCACCCACAGGTACCGTGTGTCCCATTACAGCTCAGAGGGAAGGTGCCAACAGTTTTATCCTGGATACCACAGGAGCCCAGCTCTTTCASCCTTCTTCTTCTGCCTCTGGTGCATCCTCTCTGGAGAGCCCAGAGGCATATCTGTCCTGGGATCAGCGTGTGCCAGCATGCAGTGTGCACGTAATCCTGCTGCATCCCGGCCCCCTCTCCAGAGCAGCATTTACTGCTGATGTCAGCACAGTCATCCCTCAGCGCTGCCAGGGGTAACCCTTTGAGCTAACCACTGATAAGTTCCTTCTAGCTGTCTTATTTTAAAAAAAGAAATAAAAAAAGAGGAGGAAGGTGCTGCAGTCGCCTGATGAACATTTTCATGGATGCTGCCAGCTTTTTACTGTGGGTTACCTTGGTGAAGGCATATTACAGAGACTTTTCTTTTAAAGAGAGCTTAAAACCGTCTGCTTGGCACTGTGTGTTTTATGCTGATAGGTGTGAAACCCCGAGAAAACCCCCAATCCAGAGCAGGAAGCAGAGGTGGTGCCCACTTAACTCCTGCCTGCAGCATCAAGCTGCACTTTAACCTGTTGCTTTTCACACCTCTTTCCTGCTCTTAGGAGGCACCTTCTAAAGCTGGGATAACCTCCCTAAACCTCGCTCCTCAGGCTCTTCACAGAGGGAAGTTCACCCTCCTGCTCCCCTCTGCAGCCCTCGAGCTGTTGCAATAGCCATTGAGGTGCTCTCTCTCCTTGTTCAAAACCCACGCCAGCCTCTTCCTCTCAGCGAGGCTGAAGATGCTGTGCAAAACAAGCAAGAGGGCACAACATGGGGATTTTTCACTTGCCTCAGCCTAAAACCCAGCCTCCTCCAGGCTCTCAGTCTTCCAAGAGCTTCCCACCTTTCTAGCCAAGTGGTTTGTTTGCTAGAAGAAAAATTGGTAGCTCTGTGCTAGCAGTAACTGGAGTCCTCTTTCACTAGCYCAGGCATTTTCTCCTTTGAATTCTGTCTGAATGCAGAAACTATTGTGAAAGGAGAGCAGTAATATCGGGAAAGGGGAAAGCAGAGTGCTCCTCTGGATAGGGTTTGATACAATTTGAAGCTGCTTGTGGAAGATTGGCTGGAAGGTAAACTGATTTGGGCTTAAAAAAGATGGTGCTGGTAAAGTGTGTTAGTGACTCTTCAGCAGATAGTCCAAAATAGCTTTTTTATGGTCTCTGACCTCTAGGAAAGATAACTGGATTTTTGATCTTAGATTGAAGGGGCAATTTCTGCTGGAAAAAACTTGTGTTCTTTAGAAACCATCCCAGGCTGGCATTTACTGTCAAAAACGTTTCATGGGAGTGGACAGAAAACAAGCYAAAAATCACACATCTGAATCAACCCCAGCAGAGCCTTGCAGGGCGCTGTGGCTGAGCTAGATCAGAATCAGATCAACCATCCAGAATTCAGGATAGGTSCTGTTGTCATCCATCCTCCTGGTGGTCCATGGCCATCAGAATTTCCTGTGAGGGTGTGATTAGTCAGGAGCTCCTGGTTTTGCAGCATCCTGGACGGCAGGGGTGTTGTGGCCCCAAGGAGAAGCATTCCACTCCGACATTCTCGTGTTGTGTGGGAGCTGCAGTGCCTGTACCAGGTGCTGCTTGCTGAGGTGGGTGTTGAGTTACAGGGGTGCCTTTCCAGAGCAGTGCTTGGTCACCAGCTGTTGTCCAGGATGCTGTGCCTTTTGGTACAGCAGTAAAAATATACACCTTTCTTTTTGAATTTCAAGTCAGGGGCCTGTTTTCTGCCAAGSTACCCCCCACCGTTTCAAATGTATTTTATTCTCCTTTTCTTTGCACTGGTCCCGTTCCGCTCCGCTCAACAGCTGCTGCATTTAATCCCAGAAGCTGCAGTTGGTAGGGAGCAAAGTGATCTCCATATAACCTCTCTGTTACTCATAAGCGTGCATTATGAAGCTTAACCGATGGTAATAAAATGTTTTGCTTTCAACATGCTGTCCCTGTGGTCCAATGTTCCCGTCTTCAGGCTCCATCATTGCGGCGGGGCGACGTACCGGAGCTGTTCTGCTGCTCCCTGGGAACGTGCCTGGGAATACTGGATGCAGGCCTCATGGATACCCAGCTAGGAGGGATGGAGAAGGTGGAGCAGAGCCCTTTCCATAGGTGTGGCACCAAGCAGCTTTTGGAGGAATATTGTGTCTTGGCTGGGACCCAAGTGCAGGTTCCCATCTCCCTAAGATTGTCTGGCACTGCAATCTGCTGTGAGAGCCTCTTCAGGGAGCATGGGAACAGATTGCAGTCCTGCTGCTTGGTTGGGTTTTCTTCATCCCTTTCACAACCACTCTGCTGGTTCATGGCTTTATTTGGCTTCTTGTGTTTCCTGCATACTAAAAAAGGGCATTTTCATGCCATCCTGCACGATGGATGTTTTTGTCCAGGAGGGAAAAAGGATGTTTCTCATCCACATTTAAGTAACCATACAAACTGTGGAAAGTCTGCTTTAGGAATTTGGGTTTTGTTTACACACCATTGATGCTTTTATTAAAAGCATCTTTTCACATATAAATAATTTAGAAGTCATTTSATTTTCCTGCTCTAAACCAAAAGCAGGGATTTCAAAGCAGGGATCTCCAAGCGTCATTTCTGTGTCACGGTGGGTTGCATTAGCCCTACAGCTGCCTTTTGTTGAACAGGATGGGGTTTTTCCATATTTGAGGTTTATGGCATTGAGTTTCAAAGAGGAATTTTCCAGACAGAGCCCCCCAGAAGGTATCAGAATYTATGGCTTTGTCAGGCAACGATAACAGCTTTTTTCCTGGAGATTGCCATTTTGTAAATAAGCTTCTTCTCCAGCAGCACGGCTACAGCTAGGAAAGATGGATGATTATTTCTTCCCAGAATGGGTCTTCCGCTGCAGGATCTGGTTTTTATTGCAATAATTAGCATAGACTTAAAAATGGCCCCACATCTTCAGTCTCCACTGTAGTGTCTCTGGTACCCAGCAGCCGGGGCTGGTGTTTTCCTTGGAAATAGGCTGTGTCTGGGAATCACTTGATTCACCACTGAAAACCAGTGCACGAATATCTGCAGCCTTCAATGCAGCAAAAGCCTCTGCCTCCAAAAAGAAATTATTGCTTCTAATAAACTTTCAAATCAGTTGTTTTTTGGAGACTGGGAAAGTTACTGAGGATGTTTAGGTGAAAATCTAGAGCAGCGGCCGGAGCAGTTTTGTAAATGCCTTTAAAATCTGGAGCTTGGGTTAAAGGTGAGGTCACGGGCAAGCAGACAGCTTTTTCTCCTAAAAAACCTGTAATAGCTTTTCTTTTTAAAAATTTAACAGGGTTGCCACTCCAGGTGGAGGCAGAATTATAAGGAGTGTCACACACAYTGACAATGTATCCGTAGGAGAAACTAAAGCGGCAGAAATGCAGCACCACGCGTAAACTTCCTGGTGAGAGCCGTGCAGGAAATTACTGAGCAATTGGACACGGTGTCCTAGCATTAGATTTATTATCCACTTCCAAATCATCTGCCAAAAATCCTTTCCATCGGAAGACAGGAAAGAACATGTTATAAAAAGACCTGGAAAAGGAGTCCTTTTGGCACGGGAGTTTTCAGGCTGGTAATTGTCCATGCCTCCAGTGTTTGGGTTTGGTCTCAACATTGAGGTCAACGCTAGTTAAACCAAATGTGATCCCAGTGCCTACATATGGCACATGCTGAGATGTGGCAGTCTTGCAGGATCAGTCCTGGAATACAGTCCTGGAAGATGATTCTTTGCCCAGTCTATTGCTCAATGATTGCTTTTAATCCCACAAGGCTCCAGCATCACTTAGGGAAGGCTGGCATGCTTTTCCCTTTTCCCCCATGATGGACTTGTTCCTTGCTGGGTGTCAGGGTCATGGCCACATCCATGTGCTTGTGTACATTCCCCTGGATATATCATTCCAGAAGTTTCTTGTCTGGATGGTGGACTGAGATGGTGGTGTTTCCCCACCATGCACCTTGTTGCCCTCCTCACTGCGGGGCACTGCCCATATCACACTGCACTTCTCCAGCTCCCACATCTTTTCCTTTCTTTCCAGTTGTGTACATCCATATCCCCTGTATGCACAACCTTGCTCTTTGTGTGTTAAATCCAGCTCTTTCTGGCAGTAATGGAAATAAGTGACATGAGTTGGTAGCTCTGTTTTCACTCCAGGGATATTAGTTTTCCCTGCTGCTGGAAAACCATCTCCCTAGTGCTAGATCTCTGAGGAGAAACATGTCTGCAGCTGTACCTGCAGCATCCCCAACAGATCCTGCCAGCTCCAGCAACTCAGTACTTTTGACTTAACAAGAGCTTTCTCCATAAAAAAGATCCACATCCACCTTGGACGCACCAGATGCTGCACAGCCAGATGTTGCCTTGTACAACTCTTGGGAGAGTTGGTGGCAATGCATGCAGGTCCTGGGGAGCCACTTTGCTGCCCTGTGGTGATTTTTTTGGYGTGCTTGCTGAAACACAGTGAGAACTAAAGGTTCTGCTTTGTGTGAAGAGGGATCAGGCTGGGTGATGGGGCAGTTGGTGAGAAGTGTATGTTTACCGAGAGAAAAAGGAATGCCTGTCATCTGTTGGGATGAATCCTCCGTTCCCAGCCTCTCCCCAGGAGCATGCTGATCCAAAGTCCTTCTCTGGAGCTTTGTTCCTCATGAAAACCAGTGTTTACCAGACCGCTTTCGTCGTSTCGTCCTTGCGTTCGTTGTCCTTTGGCAGGTAGGGTGGTTAAGAGAAACAAGCCAGCTTAATGCATGGTCAGGAAGCTGCAATTAACYAAGCAGACCACAAGTAAATAGGTAAATAGGCTAAGCTGTAAGATAGCGTGTAAGAGGAGGCAGTCTGCCTCTGCAAAGTGCATGATAAGCATTGGCCAAGCTTGTTGCAGACACTGAGCAAGGCTGCTTTCGCTAGACTTTGAGTATCCTAGTTGCAAAGGCTCSTCAGTGTTCCTAAAGGCTCTTGGTTTTGGAGTGGGCTCGTCCTTTGTTTTCTGTGCGCCGTGACCGCTTGCTTCCCGAGCGGGTTCGTAGTGATGGAGTTCATGGAGCTGTTCTTTATAGTAGCCTAAAAGGTGTCAGTCGTTCGCTCGTGTGTGTTCACAAGCTGAGCCGTGGCGTGATTTGAAGCACTTTTGGTGTGGCATGTGCAGTTGCAGTGCTGTTTTTAATTTCCCCCAGGGTAGCGTCCCCGCCTTCCCCCGTGTTTTGGACACTGAACCAAACCGACGCTGGGACTAGCACTTTAAGTACTAGCAGTCACTTTGCTTCGGACTAAACTGAGCACTGCACTTTTGTACCTARTGTTAGCACTGAGTTTTCAACTCTCTTCTTTTCCCCAGCTATTTCCCCTCCTAGGCGCAGTCTTAGTTACGTAGGGGACATCAGAAGAAAATTTTGAGGCGTGTTGGACCACTGTCCAGTGCCTGATTTTCATTACATATCCATTAGCCACCTGAGAGTAGGGAATTTATCCATCCAAGCTTGTTTTACACGACAGCACCAACACCTACAGGCAGACGTGGTGGTTGTTGTAAACTTCGAGGTCACACGCAGACCCAAGGGCATGGCTTTTAAAAACACCAAAGATGCAGGAGAAGTCTCAAAAGGGATTGGGATGGTGCAAGATCATCTCCTTGGCACCTGGAACTGAGCAGAGCAGGAGCTCTTGTGTCTGGTGTGGGACCCCGGTGAGTCCATGGGACAGCCCAGCCCAAGCCAGTCTGAGAGCCCGGTGCCAATAAAGGCTGTGCTCAAGCCACTGCAATAAAAGCCATCATTGTGCCTGCACTGGAAGTGCTGTTGGGGTTGGTCGTGGGCTTCAACTGCAAAAGGCATTTTGAAGTAAAAAAMATTTACAGACCATTTGGAAGATGGAGCACAATAACCCTGGGGTTTGCTGTTGGATTTGGAAAGCGTTGTTAGGAGTTGATCAGCTCTCGTGTTCAGAGGCAGTTCAGATGTGCTATTCCTGTTAAATTCRTGTGGTATTTCCGTATGGAAGGCCAGGGATCAGAGCTCCCTTGCCAGCAAGAAAGCAGCAGGGTAGAGTTAGTAGGAAACATAGTCAGAAATCTCTAGGATTTGGAATGGTGATCCCTGGGATGCTGAATAATCTGGGTTTTGCTGCCCCAAACCACCCARTCCCAACCACCTGGTGGGGTTTTGCTCCTTTAAAAGCCCCTATGGGTTTTCCACAGCAGCAAATGAATCATGGTGGGTATGAGAGCCCCATGTTCCCTTCATGCCTGGGTATCCACCCTTGGGACTGCTGCTCATCATCCTTGATGAGCCCACAGTCAATCCAAACCCTTCTCTGGCAATCCTCCATGATGGGAGTTTCTCCCCGGTGACACTTGATGGATAAACTCTGCCAGTACAGCATGATCAGTGGGAATGCAGAGAAGGGAATTAGGGCTTCTCCTTCACTGCTGCTAGCTAGGGGCCAGCACAGAAATAACCTTCAGCAGCAAAAAGAAATGGGTGTGTTGGGTTTCCCTGTTGCAGCAGATGGAGGAGTTTTCCTWAACAGCTCCAGTTGTAGTGGCTGGTTTTGTTGGCTTCCTTCTTCAGGGGCTTGGATATTCATTGGGAACCCAAGGTGGTTAAAAACCCCAAATCTTGAGCAACCCCAAGTATTATACTCTTACATCCTCTGTCACGGATGTAAAAACAGAAATAAAATCAGCATTTTGGGTTGGGTTCGTTCTTTTTCTTCTTCACCCRCCCCTCCATCCCCAGCCAAATTATCCCTGCAAATTTAGCTTTAAAGAAATAGCACCAGGCAATGCTGCTGCTCTGTCTGAGCCCCCAGAATTATAGTGGCTGAGGGAACAGCCCTTTCAGAAAGTACCTTGGTGACTCAGAGCCCACATCCTGCTCACTGTCACCAGGATAAAGGCAAACCATTTGGAAAATCCTCCRTCCCCCAGCAAGCCCACCAGTCTCATTGAGTCCTTGGAAATAAGCTTGGGAGAAAGGGGGATGTGGAACAGGTGTTTTTGTCTATTTTTCCCCCTCAGGTGTAGTTTTTTGTCCCTTGGAGATGGCATCTCATCCTTTGGGAAGGTAGAATTAAGTGTTTTCTCCTGCCCGTCACACTTGAGGCCTGAATGCAAATCCTAGCACAGCACCCTTTGCTCTAGAAGGGCCTTTTAGGTGGAAAAAAAGGATTTTTAGTTGTTTGGGTTTTCAGATAGCTCGTGGGAAGTGCATTGTAACAGCACACAGGCGATGCTTTACCAACCTTTTCTGTTCCTCCAAGAGAGACTTTTTAATTTGCTTCTGTAGTTTAGGGTTTGTTTCCTTGAAAGTCTTTTTGGACCTATGAAAATGCCCTTGAAATGAGTCAAGTTTATCAAAACAAAATTGCGCACACACCCATGCACCGGCCCACGTGTTCGTGCTTGTCTCCCTGGGTGTGTATATACACAGAGAAATAGATTACTTCCCAAAACATTCCTTTTTTTAATCTTTTTTTTTTTGGGGTGGTTGGTTTTGGTTTTTTGGGTTTGTTTTTCCCCACCCCCAGGATATTAACCAAAAGGTGTTTTAAAGTCATGGCATGAAAACTCCTAAATGTAAATCTGAGTACCTTGTGATGCTAATTAACAGGTTTTCTCCTGAAACTTTATGTGATGCTTAATATTTTCCTTAGGAGGTTTTGTTTAATGTTTGATCATTGTTCTGGAGGATGTTGGTCCTACTGGCATTAAACTAATGGAAATAAAATGCATGTGTTACAAGTGTAGAAACGGTGAAGAATTAAGTGTGAACTTACTGTACGATACTGATTCTGTTTTCAAACAATCTGTTTTGCTGTTCAATAGTTGACATATGGAAATGCCAATGTACTGTAATTTAGCACTTTTCCAATGGACCCTGTTCTCACTACGCCTGAGGGAAGAAGCAGCTTTGGCTCGAGGCCAACTGAAGGRAGCCCCTGAACCCTTTTCTGTGTGTTTTGGCACCAGAAGTGGCCAGGTGGAGTGTGAATTTGAGGTTTTCTCATCACTTTGGTGGCTGGCACAGGGCAGAGTGGGGTGGCTCTTCCATCCCCGTGGCCAAACCAGGACCACTGTGCAGCTTGGTCTGGTGAAAAGGAGGGTGGAGTTAGATGATTTTTAAGGTCCCCTCCATTGTGGGATTCTGTGATTCCCTGATTTGGGAGGATGGGCTGGTGGCACTGTGCTCCACCAGTGCATCCCCCCGGGAGCCAGGCTGGGCTCGGGCTGTCCGAGCTGGGGTGGGAAAGCGGCCGAAGCAATCCACAGTCCCTGAAATCCAAGGGCAGAAGYGCCAGCTCAGCAGCCACCCCTCTGCAGCCCAAACCCTCCTTTCCTAGTGCTAACAGGGTGCAAAGTGTTACTTGTCATGTACTGTACTGAAAGGGTTAATTGATCAGTGACTGTATTGTACTGTATGAAAACTCATTAATTGCCTTGTATTGTTTCTAATGGACTGTTCCATGTGTCCCCACTGCCCCGTTGTTCCCAAAGGACCTTGCATGTGCTCAGTTGGCTCCTCCAAACTCTCTGGTGCTAACTCCTCCCTATCCGATGGTGCTCCTGTGGACACCAACTGACCACATGCCCGTCCCCAGCTTGAAGTCCACCACGTCTTTCTTGTCTGTTTGTATCACACACACACACACACACACACACACACACAAACATATGAGAAAAATTAAGGATAAACTTGAATTTTTTTCAAAGCCTCATTGACAATCTAATGTTTTCTATGTCTGCTTTTATTTTGGGATGGTTTTTCTAGAAAGCAGCTTGCCAGCACCTTCACCCTAGGAGGGGATTTTGCCCTGTTCACTCCTCTGGCATCCGAGGTGAGCTGCTCCCTCGCTGGCTTTTCAGGCTCAGCCACTGGAGCCAGTGAGGAAGAGGAGGTGCAGGTGCCTTCAAAGATGCTGACCCTAAAAAGCAGCTGGGATTCTCATGACRGCTCGGTCCAAACGTAGGTGGGTGGGCACTGAGGGTCTTGGAGGGGATGAGCCTGCCCCTTGCTTTGTGGTAAAAATTGGCTTTTAAGGAGAATGGAGGTAGAAATTTAGAGTCCCAAAGGCGCCTCCGTCTCCTCCCAGCATCACTCRTGAGCCTGAGGTTTTCCAGGTGACACCCACCTCGGATGGCGTGAACAGGGCCACCCCCTCCAACCCCCCACCCTCATGCGAGCTGCTTTTTGGACAAAATGAAATCTGACTATATTTTATATCGATTTGAAAACAAAGTCTGATATTTGCCCCTGTTCTCAACTGAATTTGCATATTGTTGTTTGCCACGATATTTGTTCTGTCTTCAAATAAATTTGCTTACTTGTGTAGTCTTAACTGTCTGCTCAGATTCTTACCATCAGATTTACCCCTGCTCCAAGGTGCCTGCACCACAGCTCTCCTTTGAGCGCTTCCCAGGGAGATGAGAAGGAAATTTTTCCGGGAGGGGGAATCATTTCAGGCTGCAAATGTTTTTCTCTCCCTTATCTCCCATTCATCTCCCCGGGGCTTTTCAATTTGATGCCCTTTCCCCCCGCAGTCTTCCATCATCGGCTCCTTCTATCCGGCTAAGTGCGTGGCAGAGGAGCGGCTGTGCCTCAGCCCGCTTCATGTGAGCGGTAGAATTGTTGCTAACACATTTTTTCAGGGTGAGGCATTTCCGACGGCAGTGTTTTGCATTTGGGAACGGAGGGATTTACGGCCGCGAGCTGCGGGCACCGCCGGCTCTTCCTGCACATCGCATTAGCGAGACGCTGGCATCAGTCACCGGAGCCGGCGCGGCGGAAGGCAGTGCCCTCCGAAGGCTGCAAACCCGATTTGCACATGCGTTTCCAGGGAAGTAATCAAATCAGCCGGCAGGTTCGATACAGGGAATAGGCAAATGTTCCAGATTCGCCTGCGTTTGCAAACAGAACCTGTTGCAAGGCTTGCAGGTTTTGAGGTTCCTCCCCCTCCCCAAAATAGATGTTTGGGGATTAAAATTGTTCTAAGCTTCTGCAGGAGGACATTTTTTATTCCCTGAAAGGTGCAGCTGTGTCCGAGAGGAGCATTTCGGGAGGATCCCTGTGAGGGTTTGGCTACTCTCCTTTCTTTCGGAATCCATCCCTGTGCATACATCACAGCAACAGAGTCCATTTTCAGAGATTCATCTCCCTTCTCCTGGCAGCATTTCCCCTCTCTTTGCCTCTTTCCTCCCCTCTGACTTCTCCCTGGCTTTTGTTCCCAGTTTGCCAAGATGTTGTAATGTTCCCTGCTGCTCCTCACYGTGCTGCCCATGGGGATAGATGCCATCACGGGAAGGAGGGGGACAAATCCTGTGGGGAAACCCTGGGAGAAAGAATCCAGGCTTCCACAGAGGCTGCTGCCAGGTAGGTCTGCCTCCCATGCAATGCAAAACTGCTGTGTCTGCACCCCAAAATGTGTTTTAGGGATCCGTATCCTCGTGCRCCTGGGTGGTCCAGTGCTCCCCTGCACCCTCACAGGGGGGTCAGGTGCCCTTGGAGCAGCTCCCACTGCTGAGGGGTGGGTTTGTGCACCCTCATCTGCGGGCAGAAGGAAGAACTTTACTGATTTATTTCATTTATTTGCTGTGGGGTGGGTTTTTATCCTCTCTAAAACACAGGAGTCCAGCACCCTTTGGGAAGCAGTGGATAAGCCCAGGCAATGCCTTCCATAGGCATTACTGTTTCTCCTGTGTTCTGTATCACACCCTAAAAAACCGAGTTTCAGTGGAAAAATCACAAGAATAAGAAAGCAAGGTACCCCATGGGGGGTTTAATGTTACACAGCCAACAGTAATGTATTTTTAATAAAATGGCCTTTTATGCCACTTTACCAGCATTGCCTTTTTAGAAGGTTCTAGCAGAGAAATGAGATTTTTAGAGAAGGTGGTGGAAAATCCTGCCTTCATTAATTCCCTCTGGGTGAGGCTTGTCAGTTTTCCCTGCCAGGGAGCCTGATGAATGTCCCCACTGCTGCTGGGAAACTCTGCAGGCTCCATCCCTGCCACTCCTTTGCAGGAAAATCCCCAGCTGATCCCACGAGCTCCCTCTTTCCAGCAAACCACATCCTGTTGCTCTGGGGATGCTCCTGGTTCAGGCTGTGAGGTTTTGCCAGAGCTTTGCTGAGGACCTGCTATCGGATCGATACCTCAAAACCTCTTTATTCCTGACAGGGAGCCAAGAGAAATATCTCAGCTGCATCTTTCCATTTAAGCTTCCCCTATTAAACATTTTAATGGTGGCAAGGAATCAGTAAATAGAAACTTAGCACCACAGCGTGCATGTCCATGTGGGCTTTGTTTCCTCAAGTTAAATCATGAGGAAACCTCCAGAAACTGAAAGATGGGATAAAAGCTGCTCAGCATTTGGTTTAAGGCTGACCTCCTGAGGCTCAGGATGCCCTTTTTTGGGTCATTTTGGACAAGGCAGGGGTGATTTTCATTGGGGGTGCTGGATGCCCTTTTTTGGGTCGTTTTGGACAAGCCAGGGGTGATTTTTATTGGGAGTGCTGCTCTCCTGTATGCTCTGGACTGGGAAGATTTATTGTTCTCTGCCACGAGGCTGGGTTTGCCTTATCCCACGGCTGTTCTCTGCTGCAGTGTCACAAACATGGGCAATATGATCAGAAATTATCTTCTGGAAAACAAATCAAACATCCAGAGAAGTGTGAACAGTTCCTGGCAGCTATCTTTCCTGGGAACTGGACTGGTGAGCAATTGTCATCTGTAACAGTAGCCACAAAGTTGTGTTTTATGTAAATTGCTCTCTTTTACTTTGCTAGCTGTGTTTTTAGTTAGAAAATTCATTTTAGGGATGTGATGTTGTGAATCCTTTCATTTTTTCCCCTCAGTTCAGGGTGAATTCCTTAAATCTCTTTTACCCAGCGGAGATGAAGGGAACTGACCAGCATGAGTGTTCCTGGTAGGACAGCCTGAGCAGCTCCTCAGCAAAGCTCAGCCCTCCCATCTGACATGAACAAACACACCTCATGGACTTGATCTACCTTATCCTGCTAAAAATCCCAGGAAATTTCCCCTCAGGGGTCTCCCAAAATCCCAGTCCTTGCTGTGTTGGACACTCCAGATTGTGGCAGTGTCACAGCCTCAGTTGTTGCATCTCTGTCATGATATTGCTGCTCCATTTGGCTACCGGGGAGACAGCAGAACGAGTTCAAAGGAGAAAAATAAACAGTACTAGGTAGGAATTTGTGCAGGTCTGTCACACTTTAAAGCTGAGGGCAAGGTGACTAGAGTGCCAGATTGTAAGCAAATATATTAATTTTTGCTGCTTATATTCACTGATCATGTATCATATTTGGCATATCATCGTACACGTGATGAAAAAAAAACCCTCCAGCTGTGATTATTGCCCCACAGTATTTCACGGGAATATGGCGAAAGGAATGAACACCGCGCATTCACTGAGGGGCACACAGGGATTGCTACATTCCCAAGCCCTGCTGCCAATTCTTGCGACTCGACACGCACAGCGGGCGCAAACGCGTGTGAGGTTATCCTTTTTCCTTAGAGAGAAAGGAGCAGTTTATTCCTTTTTCCTTGGCCGAGCGCAGCCGCCACCGCCTCACGCAGCCGTGAGGGGAGGGGGCGTYGCCGAGCGYAGGGGCGGGGGCAGCGGGAGGGGCGTGGCTCTGAGGCCGACTCAGCGCGCCGGAAGCGTCGGCGCGTGGCGCGCGCGGCCGTGGGCGTGGCCGGAATTGCGCAGCAGCCGCGGCAGGCGGGGGGCGCCGCCATTACGCGGAGCGGAGCGGACCCGAGCGGGCRGCGCGTCCCCGGCCGCCGCCGGCACCCACAGGCGGGCCCGGGCCTCGGGGGGCCCGCCCAGCCCCCCTCGCCATGGAGGAGAAGGGCTTCGCCAAGGAGCTGGACCAGTGGATCGAGCAGCTGAACGAGTGCCGGCAGCTGAGCGAGAGCCAGGTCCGCAGCCTGTGCGAGAAGGTGAGTGCGGGGCCCGGACGTTGGGAGGGCGGGACGGGGCCCGCGGTGTGTCCGGCGTTGGCAGACGGGCTTGCGGCCGGGGCGTATCGGGCTCTGGGGGGCGGCGTGCTGCCTGTGGAACGCCGGGCCTGGGGAGAGCGGGTGGTGCCCGCGGGATATCGGGCTCTGGGGGGCGGGGATGCGCCTGGCGGGATATCGGCACTGGGAAAGCGGCTGGTGCCGGTGGGTGTGGGGTGAGCGGGATGGTGCCTGCGAAATACCCACCATTGGATGCCTGGGGCAGTTTCTGTGAGATTGGACATGGCGTGGCCAGGTCGGTGTGTCTGGAGTATCCAGCGCTGGGACGCCGGGGTGGTGCCCGTGGGGTACCCGGTGTGCCGCACAACATGGAGGAGCCCCGCGCTGAAAAATCAACCCGCAGTCAGTGAGGAAACCCACTGGCTTCGAGGTGGGACCTCGGGAAGCAGAGGTGAGACCCAAAGAGGCTCCCCGCCCGCTGAGGGGACCAAAATAGAAAGAGGAATGGTTGGATAAAGGACACTGTCTGCTGTTCTGGACAGGCCTTGGCAAACCGTGCTCGGGTTTGTTTAGTGGGGAATGGGAAAAGCCTTTTTTTCCCATCAGGAGAAAGATATTCTCAGACCTGTGCTGGGTGTTGTCTGAGTAGTCTCTCAACACTGCAGTCTGTGACCGAGGGAAGATTTTCCTTGSTATATTCTTCCAGCAGTGATCCTAGCGCTCCCTAACCCCCAGACAGCTTCTGTTTCCTTCCCCTCTTTTTCATTTTTTCAGTCCCATGCTGGGGCTGTCTGTTTGTTTTGTGACTCTTTCTCCAGAGCTCCCTCAGTTGTGAGGGAGCTGTGGCTGTTTGGGAAGCTGGAGTAGCAGCTGCTGTGTTTTGGGAAGCAGATTGTGGCTGGACACACGGGAAATAGGGGGAAGCTGGGTGGGAGAGCTCAGCTGGAGGTGGGGAGGGTGTTTGTCCTTCAGGAGGCAGGTGACAGGGAGGTGTGTCATCTGTCACAGCACCTCGTTCTTCCAGGCTGCTGGAAACTGATGGAAACGACTGGGGCATGAAGGAAACACTGTGCCCTGCACTGACTTGGCTTGTTTAAGTTTTGGGGAGTGGTTGTGTCACCAAGGAGAGGAGCTTACAAAAACCTCTGGGTGTGCAGCCCTGCCACAAAGCTGGTTTAGTTGGTTTCCTTGAAATTATATTTGGAGAAATCCTCTTCTCCAGAACACTTTCTAGCACTCTTGTGTATGGGGCTGATTTCAGAGAGGCCCAGCACAGTAGTGCCTTCTACCTCAGGTTTCAGTGTGTGGGAAAACTGAGTACTAAAACAAAAAATCAAAATGAAGTGGGGGAAAAAAATCCAGAAAAATCCCAGAGTTATTTGTGTGGGTCATTCTTGGTTTAAGTACTGGCACAGTGATGAGGGAAGGATTGGACGCAATGGAGGTGTGTCTAGTGACTGTGTACTCTTAAAAGTTGTTGAAATTTGCAGCTGTGGAAGTGACATTCTATCCTCAGCTGCCCAGTGGTAACCTCGTTAGGGAGCTGATCTGCCCCCTGTGGCTCATGCCGGTGAGGGAGGTGCTGCTCCTCACTGTGATAACATTGTTCCCATTCTGGTGGTGTTCAAAATGGAAATTAGCTCAAACCTGCAGAAATTCAGAGGCTGATAGAAGGATTAATTCTGGTCACTGCTGGAGCACACAGGTGTGGGAGTGGAGAGCCGCCCTGCTTAATCCCGGTTTTTCACCAAGATGATGAAATGGGCTATGGAAGAAGGCAGGGAAAAGGATGTCTCCTGAGTTAAACAAGCAGCCATCCATGGCCATCCCTCTCCTTGCAGCTTCTCTCTCCTCTCCTGGTTCTTGGCATGTGTAAGAGGGGACACAGTCCCGTTGCAGGCAGTTCCCAGTGTTGTGCTGTGTCGTGGCTGGCAGTGTTTTGTCTCTGTGCTGGTTCAGGAGCCTCTGGGAGTACCTGGGTGCCTTGGCAGAGGCTCTGGGTGTCCCCTGCTGCCTCATTCCTGAAGGGTGAGACAGCTCCATCCCTGCCYTCCCTCTGGCTCCCAAGCCACTTGGCTGGTTCTCCTTCCAGCCAAGCCCCCTGAGGATCAATATCCTCAGCCCACTTGGTGGTYCAGTAGTTTGGACTGTGGACATTGGTGGGGTCGAGGTTCAGATGAATTTTGATCCCAAACTCCATGCCTGGCTTTGGATTCCCAGAGAACGAGCCTCTATGGGTCAGACCAAGCTGAGGGAATGAATCTTCCAGAAGGAATGGAGTTTTTCCTCTCTCCAAGGCTCTTGAGAAGCACCCAAGTGAGGTGATGAGCAAGCTCACAGCCAGCAAATGGGCTGCTCCTCAGAGGCRCTCTGAGCACAGCCAGGTAGCCATTGGTTGGGTTTATTTAATACAAGGAAGGTTTATTTAATAACAACARCTAAAAGCTGCTGCTTTTTATCCTGACCTGGATATGGTTTTCATCCAGCACAAGTGGGACAGATGCACAGGAAGCTGATACCATTAGTCACTGTTTTCTGCAACAAAGGTAGCTAAATTTTGACTTCTAAGTCATAGTTATTTATTAGCCTCCTGGATTAAGTGAGTGCTGATGATGCCAGGCAGCCTGCTTGCATCAGAGGTTTTTATTTTTGCTTTGTAATAGTGCTTTTTCTTTTAAGTCATTTGATTTCAGTGTTCACACTGCAGGCAGTTAGTCACTGCTTTTCTAGGGTGTTTTTATTGATGCTGAGCATTTTGAGAGTCTTGTTCTGCATTAGAAAATGATCACGTGAGGGCAAACTGGGGCTCCCCAGCCTGATGTAAACCAGCTCTGCAGAGTTCAGATGACAGCTTGGATGTGTCCACGTGCACCCATGAGTGTCCTGCCCACAGGGTGAGCTAAAATGGGTGCAGGGGTACAGCTGCTTGGCAGCACAAGGAGCCACTCCTGTCACCTGCCAACTCCTCCTTCCTCATCAGGGGAAACTTCTGGGTTCTCCTGGCACCAACATTTCAGTTTGTGGGCTGGSCCCCCTTCCTGGGGTAGGTTTGAAGGGAGCCTGTTTGCCCTGTTTGTGGAACAGGAGCCCTGCTGAGCTCCAGCTTGGAACAAACCCCTGCCTGTTGCTTTGTGCAGCAGCCAGAGCACAGGGAGCAGCTGTTTTGTGGGTTTATATTTGTCTCTCCCAGAGGGTGGAAGCTCTCTGAAGGCGCTGTAAATGCTTTTAAAGATGTGAGAGCAGAATTTGAGTGCTACTACTGCACTCACATACAACATGTTCAGCAGTTCCCAGGCACAGCCCATCTCAGCAAGTCCACGGGCAGGAGGTGACTTTAAGGATCCCTCAGGTTAGGTTCCGTGCAGAGAGCATGCTGGATGCAGTCCAAACTGTCCAAACTGCTTGGAGTGTAGTTATTCCTTCCAGATACATGTTTTTCTGAAGAGAGGCAAGGCAGCAAACATTGGAATGGGAATGCAGGCATCCTCAGAGGGTATCCTTGGGAAGCAGCTCCCTTCTGGCAGCACAGGGTGAGCCTTAGCTCATCCTGAGCTAAGGGATATGGCAGGGAATACCCAGATCATCACCTGCCTGTGACTGCTCAGTGCTGGTGATCTTCCAGCCCTTTTGTTTGGATCAGATGGAGCCATCCTGTGGGTGTTCCCTGTGCCTCAGATGTGCCAGGAGCACTGATCAGCATCAGTCAGTGAGCTGCAGGCAGCACAACAAACCTGGTATTTGATAAGGATAATGAGGTGGTGCAGATAGGCTACATGGCATGGTTGTAATTAGCAGAGGAACTGCTGGGTGTGGAAGAAGAGATGACTAAATCCAGGGATGCCATCCCTCCATCTGTGGTGGTTTTGTTGCCAGCTGGGTACAGCCAGGGAAGCTGGTTGTGGCTCCATATGTTCCAATTGCCTCTGACTTTGCTTTCCAGTTGTATGTGACTTGCCTGTAGAAGTTGCTGAACTGTTGTGCTTGGAAGAGGATTGGAATTTTGGTGGGTAAAATGTGCCCTGGGCAAGGAAATCTGGCCTTGCTGTAGTAAACCTGCTCGTCCCCCTGCACTGGGATTTGGGAAGCACCCCTTGTCTGTGCTCACCACCAAACTCTTTTTCCAGTGGTCATCTTGGGCAGTGGGGATGAAACCATGTTTCCTGTGGGAATGCAGCAGAATAACATCACCTGCCTCTGGAGGAGCTTCCTCCCTTTGTGTCCTAAACGTGCTTTCCTTGCCAGGCTAAGGAAATCCTTACCAAGGAATCCAATGTGCAAGAGGTACGCTGCCCCGTCACCGTCTGCGGGGATGTCCACGGGCAGTTCCACGACCTCATGGAGCTCTTCAGGATCGGTGGCAAGTCTCCAGACACAAACTACCTGTTCATGGGAGACTACGTGGACAGAGGCTATTACTCAGTGGAGACAGTGACTCTGCTGGTGGCGCTGAAGGTACYGCTTGGGAGACCGGGGATAAGACCTGGGAGCTGGGAGCCATTTGCTCCTCCCAGTGACGCTGCCGTTGGCTCGGGCATGACGGGTGTAAATGGATCCGTGCTGGGCTGCTGTGGGTGATATTCCATCACTCCTTGTTTCCATGCCCCTGCTAAGGGAGGTTCTGTCCGCCCCCAGGTGCGGTACCCGGAGCGCATCACGATCCTGAGGGGCAACCACGAGAGCAGGCAAATCACCCAGGTGTACGGCTTCTACGARGAGTGCCTGCGCAAGTACGGCAACGCCAACGTCTGGAAGTACTTCACAGACCTGTTTGATTACCTGCCTCTCACAGCTCTAGTAGATGGCCAGGTGAGTCTGGCGTGAGGAAAAGCCTCCCTCCCTCCCTCCCTTCCTTTCTGCAGGCTGTGTTGTCTGACATCCAGAAGGAACAGTCCCAGACAAGCTCCTGTAACTTGTGATCCCAGGGCGAGATGGCTGGAGTTGGGAATGGGTGTTAACAGAGTTAGACCCAGCTGGTTTGGAGGTCATTGCTCCCACTTAATGGATTGCTCTTTTCTTTCTGGAACAGATATTCTGCCTCCATGGTGGCCTCTCTCCATCCATAGATACACTGGATCATATCAGGGCTCTGGACCGCCTGCAGGAAGTTCCACACGAGGTAACAGAATTCAGAAACTTAAATATCTGCCGGTGGAAAATGCAAATGTTTTCTCYCATTGTAGTCCATTTAGACACATGGTCACACATGGATTACGGCCTTTCCAGGAGCTAGGGCAGATGAACATTTGGGCAAAACACACATAAATCAGTGTGCTTTGATTACAGCAACCTACATAAGGAGAGCTGTGGGGGTTTCACAGCTGTTTTCCACAGAATCGTGGGATTTTTGGGCTTTCAGTCTGACTCAAAGAGCAGGATTTGGCAYGGGAGGGTGTTTACTATCTTCAGCCTCCTCACAGAGGTGGTTGTGAACTGACAACCACCATGCGAAGCCACATTGTATCACCATCCTTCCTCCCCAGCCAGCCCAGCCTCCCTCCTGTGGTGTTACARCTTGTTGCACCTTCCTGGGGCCTGAATGAAATCTGGACTGAAATCCACACTTGGAGCTCCAGGGCAGCTGGAAGTTTTGTTGGGAGTGACTGGGGCTCACAGATGTGTGCTCAGTAAACTCCTCAAGTGCCTTGCACTGAGCAGGACGTGCTGACAGTCTTGCTGCTGTAAATAAAATGTGTTTAATCACCTTGCCAGTGGTGTAACAGAGAGCTCCTAATCTTCCCAGGGTCCGATGTGTGATCTGTTGTGGTCGGACCCGGATGACCGCGGCGGCTGGGGCATTTCCCCACGTGGTGCTGGCTACACCTTCGGGCAGGACATTTCGGAAACCTTCAACCACGCCAATGGTCTCACACTGGTCTCCCGCGCTCACCAGCTGGTCATGGAGGTAGGGCAAGCACTGCTAGCCAGGGCTACCAACACAGGGGCCCACGGGGTCTGCCCTGGGTCACCTTCCACTCACAGGTTTGTTGGCACCTTTTGCACAGGTCAGTACCAAAGAGAGGCTTTAGTCATATGGAAACGACAACATAAAGTGACGTGCTTTGACCTGCAGCCTAAATAAGGGGATGTTCTGGCCTTTCCAAGCAAATTGCCCCCTCCAAGTAAATTGCCAGAGGGGCCATGTCACGCCCTGTTTGTGGCAGGAATAATCTTTTTCCATGCTGGTTTGTTCTTGCTCTGACTGCTGCTACATCTAACAGCCTGTCCCATAGTGCTCAGCAGTCAGATGTGACAGGGATTATGCCATTTTTGGCTCTTGACAGGCTATTCTTGGATGTCTTGCTGGAAGAATGCCAGGTGGYTCAATGGAGCAGATGCCTTTTTAAAATCTAGTGCAGGTAGATCCCTTAAGCAGAACTGTGTGTCAGAAGTCAGTGGCATTCAGCAGGCAAATTGTCACTTGTGGTGGAGGAAAGCTGAAGGCATCCCTAAAAATCCCAAGGCTTTTTAGTGGTGCAGTCCATAATTTACAYGTGAGGAGGGGATGATCTCCTGTAGGCTGCTTGAAGCTGGTTTTGCCAGGTACCTGCTGCTGCTTCTTGTGGTAAAGCACCTATTTTGAAATGAAACTAAGTCAGTTGGAAATACTTCAGGAAGTCTGTAGTTTCACAAGTGCCTCAGAGAGTTTCAGGCCTGAAGAGGAACTTTGGAGGGGCTGAGGTTTAAGAGAGACCTTTTGTTTTTCCCTCTCTGTCCCTGGCAGGGTTATAACTGGTGCCATGACCGGAATGTGGTGACCATCTTCAGTGCCCCCAATTACTGCTACCGCTGTGGGAACCAGGCTGCTATCATGGAACTAGATGACACTTTAAAATATTCCTTGTGAGTATGCTGCCTTGGGCTGGGCTCTCCTTCTAGCCACTCTGTGAGGAATGSCTGATCATTCCCAAAGGGGTTCTTCCATGAAAAGCCAGCTCAGACCACTCTGGAATTAACATGTGCTCTGCCTTAAAGTAAGCAGTGAGTTAAGCTCCTAAAAGCTTCTCTTCCTGGCTGTCTGGAGAGTTGGAGCTTTTGCACTTCAGTCTCTGTATTGCCTAAGCTTGACGGAGAGAGTGAAAACACATGGATTTATCTATTTGTTTTCATCTTTGGTAAGATGGGGGAGAGGGTCTGAATTGTGCTTTKAGCTGCTCCCCTGAGAAAGCAGTGACGGGCTGCTGGGTCACTCTGATGAGTTTTAACTCTTGTTTGGGGCTTGGAATGTTTCATGTGCTCTAGCAGCAGAGAACAAGCCTGGTGTTTATTGRGGCAGTGAAAAGTGACTTGTGGAGGAGGGTAAGTGATCCCTTTTTGTTTCCTGCAGCCTCCAGTTTGACCCAGCACCTCGTCGTGGAGAGCCTCATGTTACCCGTCGTACCCCAGACTACTTCCTATAAACCTCTCCCAACCTTTGTAGAAGGAAGTACACCTGGCATTTTAAAAGAGCAACAATATTTACACGTTTCTGTAAGAAATCAGGGTTCGTCTCAACTCAAATCCCCATCATGGACCAAAATGTGCCATACAGAGGACGAAGAGCATTTAGCACAACTTGAGACTGAATTCCTTACGACACTCTCTCTGTCCCATGCCCATCAGCCCGAAAGTCAGTTTGCCTGCTGTATTTGTAGTCATTGTTTTCCTTCTGGACTGTTCAGAGAGGAAAAGGTAACACTTTAACAACACTCATCTCCTCTGACGCTTCTTTGTACATTTTTAGTTCTAGTGTTTAACTGGCATGAATTAGAGTTTGTTTTCCAGGGAAGTGCACACTAACTTCATCCCCCACCACTCTTTATTTTATTGGAAAGACCGCTCAACTTAACTGGAGAAAGGAAGTGATTCCTGCTTGGGAGTACGTTGTCATAACCCAGCGTTCCCTTTTTAGCTCTATTCCCGTTCTGTGCTGATCCTGCCCCCTTTTTTTTTTAATTGTTTTGGGGTATTTTGTTTATTTTGTTTTCTCTTGTGTTATTCCCCTCCCCCCTTCCCCTCTGTATATTTGTCCTGGAAGTGCTTGCAATCCTCCTCGCTGTACCTGAACCAATAAACTCGCCGTTGTCAGCCCCAACACGTGGTGTCGTGCAGGGCCGGGCGGGACCGGGGCGGCACCGGGGGCGGTGCCGGGGCGGGGCGGCGGGGCCAGACCGAGCCTGGAGCGATGGCGGCGGCCGCCTACGAGCTGCTGGTGCTGGGCGGTGGCTCCGGGGGGCTGGCGGGGGCCCGCCGGGCGGCCGAGCTCGGCGCCCGGGTCGCGCTGGTGGAGCCGCAGCGCCTCGGCGGCACCTGCGTGAGTCTCTTGGGGGTGCACCCGCACCCGGGCGGGGAGGGACGCGGAAGGGGACGAGCGACGCAGGGCCGGTGCCCTCTCGCTGACCCCGGTGACTCTGGGATGGTGGCGGAACTCTCGGGAGGGTCGCGGTGCTGGAAGTGGGAGAGGAGGAATCGCCCTCCCGGTGTCCGGGCGTTGTGTAAGGACCTGCCTTGTCAGGCTGAAGCAGGACGGATCCCAGTCCCCCATCTCCACCAGCTTCTTCCCGGCAGTTTCCAAGCCATTTGCAGGATGCCGATGGATCCTGGATCTGTGTAGCACAACTGCAAGGCGGTAAAGTAGAACTCCAGAGCATGGTGAGCTGGTAACAAGCCAAAAAACAAACTGGTTCCTCAAGCAAGTGAGGGACAGGCTCTAATTTTATGCCCTAAATGCATTCTGCTGGGAAAATTACCATATTCCCAGAAGTGCAGGAAAAGGATGGCAAACACCTTTCTGCTAGTAAATGATTTTTACAGTCTGAATGGAAAAAAACCCTTGTTTGAAGGCCCCACCTTCCATYTTCTCTTTCAAGGAAGTGAAGGAAAACGGGTAAACCACAAGACCTTGAGCCTCCCAGGGCGGTTACACCCCTCTTTTTCCAGGAACCCCTAATCCTGCCTTTGTTTTCCTGAGCAGAGAGCTGGGATGTGGAATGCTCTCTGGAGCACTGCCTTGGGAAAACTGGGCCTTGACACTGAGACTTGTTCTTATTCCCTCCAGGTCAATGTTGGATGTGTGCCAAAGAAGGTGAGGCTGTTCTGCCACTGGCTCCGGTGGCGTSGGCTGGGTCTGCTGTGGGTGCCTGCCAAATTTTAGGGAGGTGCTGGCACAGGGTGTGGGGAGGAAGCAGGGCCTTGGAGGCTGTTGAGCCCTCGGGATGCCGTGGGCGCTCTGGGCAGAGGTGAGGAATCAGGCAGCCTGGCAGGGGTTTTCCCAGAGTGCCAGCAGTGCTCCTGAGCCCAGCTGGGGTTTGCGTGGGCAGGTGATGTGGAACACGGCGGTGCACGCYGAGTTTGTCCACGACCACGCTGACTATGGCTTTGAAACTGCGGGTGTCAAGTTCAACTGGAGGTAAGAAGGGGAACCAGTTGGGAATCAGCATCTTGCAGTGAGTGTGCCACAGGGAACATCCCACTGTCCACTTCCCAGGGGTTCCTGCCCTCTTCCAGGCTCCTGTGGGCTGTGCAGAACTYCTTACYGGGCCAGCTGTGGTTTGGAGAACAGGGAGCCAACCTGGCTTTGGGAAAAGATTCTGGGAAAGACAAACACAGGGAAGGCAGGKACAGAAATCTTGCTTTGGTGGGGAAAGGGTCACAGGGAGCCGCTTTAGTTTATGGCATGGCTGCCACCTGTCAGAGAGGTTGAGTTCACGGAATCACGGTTGGAAAAGACCTCTGAGGTCATCGAGTCTAACCTTTGACTGATCACCACCCTGTGAACTGGAGCATGGCATGGAGTGCAAGATTCTTCCTGAGCTCTGAGGTTCACCTGCTGGCAGTGATGGCATTCCCTGCTCTGTTCCAGGACCATCAAGGAGAAGCGAGACGCGTACGTTCGGCGCCTCAATGACATCTACGAGAACAATGTGAAGAAGGTGAGCGTGGGATGTGTTTATCCTGCAATCCCAGTGGCAGAAGTGATGGATTTTTGGCCACTCTTCCAACCCTAATGGGTGTCCTCCGACTGTGGAAGCCCTGGCTCCATTGGCTGTCTCCTCATGCCGCTGTTAACCCCGTAACTGTACCCGCTAAGGCTCACATTGACATCATCCGGGGCTACGGCAAGTTCACCGCTGATCCCGAGCCAACCATCGAAGTGAATGGGAAAAAGTACACGGCTCCTCACATCCTTATAGCCACGGGAGGGCGCCCGGCTGTCCCTTCCGACAGCGAAATTCCTGGTGAGCCTGATGAAATCCCCCGGGCTCCCAGGCTGGGGAGAGGTCTGCCCAAGCAAAGCAGGCTTTGGGAGGGAAGGGGGACAGCTGAAGGGTGCCAAACCATCTCTGCTTTGCAGGTGCCAGCCTGGGGATGACCAGTGACGGCTTCTTCGACCTGGAGGATCTGCCCAGGTAAAGCGGGATCCGTCCCCCGCAGCCACCGGCGCCATCTCCAGGTGGCTGCACACGGCATTGTCACTTCTCCGCAGGCGCAGCGTCGTCGTCGGGGCCGGCTATATCGCGGTGGAGATGGTGGGGATCCTCTCCACGCTGGGCTCCAAGTCCTCGCTGCTCATCCGCCACGACAAGGTAGTGCCACCCCCTGTCCCCAGCTGTGCTTCCCGCCCCGCTGCCACAACCCAGCCCTGGTGGCCAGAGTGATTTCWGGCTGTCAGTTCCTGGTGAAGGAGGGTCTGAGTTGGCAAGGGAGTAGTGATGCAGGGGATGGTGGCGTGGGAGCCATGCAGAGGGTGGAGGGGATGTGTTTTAGCAGCACCCACCCACAAGCCCGATGTTTCTGCAGCCGTGTGTGTCACCACATCCATCCCCTCGAGCTTTATTTCAAGTCACAACTTGAAAAGAGGAAGAAAGGAAAATAAAATAATGGAAAAATAAACAGAGAATTTGTTAACCACAAGCACCCCAAACCTCTTGGGTTCCAGGGGCAGGGAAATGCTGGTGGAGGGGCTGCCAGGTGGTGCCTTTGCCTGCAGACCCTCGTCTGACAGGGTTGGGGGGGTCCTTGCCCAGGTGCTGCGAACCTTTGACTCCCTGATCAGCTCCAACTGCACCCAGGAGCTGGAGAACACCGGGGTGGATGTCTGGAAGCACGCACAGGTGGGAAAACACAGAGCAGCCCTGTGCCTTGTCCCATCCCTCCTGCAGAGGCAGGGCTGGGGAAAGCTGCCGTTTTGGGTGCTGCTTGCTGAGCCATGGTTTTGGCAACATCCCTGCTTCTGCAGCATGGCTGCCGTCTCTTGTTGCAAGGCAAAAGCCATCTGCACCTTCTCCTGCTGCCCTTAGGTCAAGAGGGTCACCAAGTCTCCGTGTGGGCTGCTGGATGTGACGGTGGCCTCGGTGGCACCCGGGCACAAGCCGACGGAGGCGGTGATCCGGGACGTGGACTGCCTGCTGTGGGCCGTGGGGCGGGAGCCCAGCTCCGACGGGCTGGGCCTGGAGCGAGTGGTGAGATTTGGGGTTCCCTTGGGCCTCCAGAGCCTGTCACAGGGGCCCCACGAGCCCTTCCATCCCTGCTGGAGCATATGTGTCTGCTGTTTGCCATGGCAGGGCGTGCGGGTGGACCCCAAGGGCCACGTGGTGGTGGATGAGTACCAGAACACCACCAGGAGAGGGATCTACGCCGTCGGGGATGTGTGTGGGAGAGCCCTCCTCACCCCAGGTACTGCAGCCCTGCCCCCTCCCCTGCTCAGCCCCGTGGTGCCACGTGGCTCAGGGTCCCTGTCCCTCCTGTCCCTGCAGTGGCCATRGCAGCTGGCAGGAAGCTGGCCCACAGGCTCTTCGAGGGCAGGCAGGATTCCCGGCTGGACTACGAGAACATCCCCACGGTCGTCTTCAGCCACCCGCCCATCGGCACCGTAGGGCTCACCGAAGGTGGGGACATGGGCTGGGGACACTGCCTCAGAGCTGCTGCTTGCATGCTCGAGATGCTTTGATCTCCAGCAAGTCAGCCTTGACCAAAGGGCTTTGACTGCTCTTTTGGAATGTCCCATGTGCATCCCTCTGACCCCTGTTCCGTGGCTTCTGCTGCAGAGGAGGCCGTGGCCATACATGGGAAGGACAAGGTGAAGATCTACAACACATCCTTCACTCCCTTGTACCACGCTGTCACCCAGAGGAAGGTGAAGTGTGTCATGAAGCTGGTGTGTGCTGGCAAGGAGGAGAAGGTGAGTGGGGGCTGTTGGGGACCATGGCTGGCTGTCCTCATGTCCCCATGTGGTCAGCTCTTGGGCTGGCATCCAGCTCCCCAAGCCTGGGTCCRACCTGGCCTCTCACTTCTCCTCCAAAGGTGGTGGGATTGCACATGCAAGGGCTGGGCTGTGACGAAATGCTGCAGGGCTTTGCCGTGGCCATCAAAATGGGGGCCACCAAGGCTGACCTGGACAACACCGTTGCCATTCACCCCACTTCTGCCGAGGAGCTGGTGACCCTGCGCTGAGCCTGCGGGCACCGACACGCCGGGGATGGTGGCAAAAATGTTTCACGTGTGTGCAAAAGTGCCTTACTGCTGGGCGGGTGCCTGGAGGGTGTGTCTGTAGGGTGGGTGTGGCTTGCTGTGCAGCGGGAAGTAAACACGCTGATGCTGGCCGGTCTCTGCCCTTTGCTCTCTGGTGCCCGTCTCCCTCCGTGCCCAGCCGTGCAGYGTGCTGGCACGGCCCATGGATGTGGTTTGGGAGAAGGCTGGCAGTGGTCAGGTTCCTCTTCTGTAATCCCTGGCACTGGGGCTGGGCAGGGAGCAGCAGGGGGAGTAGGACAGTGGGGTCCTTGGGGTGTTTGTGGGTGCTGGGGTATCCTGGATGGGCTCCATCTTCCTCTTTATCTCATGGATGGGCTCCATCCTCCTCTTTATCTCATGTCCCAACACCACTGGCTCTCTAGCCTGTCCTGCCATCACAGGGGGAGTTCAGGCTGGGGGTTCAGGAACCAAATTTCCTGTTTCCAGCCCCATTTCCAGCAGCTGGCAGCTCCAGACCCAGCTGGGAAAGAAGAGGCCTGAGTRGTGTGGGGTTTTGGGGACCGGAATGACCATGGTGAGCCTGGGCCAGGCACCTTCATGTCCTGGAAATAGGGACTGAGGCCTGGGTTGGGGGGGCACCAGGCTCATTTGGCCAGTTTTAGGGTCCTGTAATAAATAAATCAGGCATTTTCTTTGGCTCAGAAATGAGGCAAGTCCCGCGTTGTTGGCACTTGGAGCCAACCCCACCCAGGCAGTCTCAGGGCAGTGAAACAGACTCCAGCCCTGTCTGGGGAGTGCGAGTGGGGGCTCATCCAGGCACTTTAAGGCTTTGACCAGAGAGCTCAAATCCTGTATTTAAAATCAGAGAGCCCAAATCCTGCGTTTGGGGGCTCAGGACAGACTCCAGACTGGTGAGACACGGCGGGGGGCGGAGCGAGGCAGCCCCGGGCTGTGGGGTGGGCTCAAGTGTGCCGAGTGGGACTGGGAGCATTTGCATCCCGGGAGTTGCTCCCCTTCCTTTCCTCCCCATGCCTCTCTATCCCCCAGATGCTCTTTACAAGGAAAAAATAGAAATTATGCCACGGACAAAAGCATTGAGAGCAGAACTGGATACACCTGGGCAGTGCGAGCAGTCTGTGGAAGTCAAACCAGTGGCCATACAGAGGGATTTGAAATGGGATACTTGCAGGTTTCATTTCACAGGAACTCCAATTTTTTTGGCACCTCTTGCTTACATGCTTCCCTGTTTGAAGAGGTCAACTGGTGTTTTTAATGATCAGATTAGCCAACACAGGGAAAAACAACCAGCATTCCCTGAACACCTCCATCGCTTCCATATCCATCTGCAGTCAGGGGCCGATGGACAGCAGCGTGCCCTGAACAGGCTCCGAGGTGGGACTGGATGATCCTTGAGGTCCAAACCAAACMAAACCGTTCTGGGGTTCCATGACGGTTCCATGAGCTCTCCTCATTTATTTCCGAGTTTATTTCGCCTCCTGTCCTTCCTTCTGCTCCCAGCAGATGGTGCCGCCGGCCTTCCAAAGAGATGGAAGCGTCCTGGGACACGGATCGGCCCTGCCGCTCACGGAGCCGTTTTTAAAACCAAAAGGACAATATTCTGCAATGAATCCGTGATGAGGATTCCATGCTGATGTTCCACGGGGAATGGGGGAAYCAGAAAGCGATCCCCTGCAAGTCTCAGCTCCCTGCAGTCTCAGTTCCCTGCGTTGTGGATATTTTGTTGCTTCCATGAGTAACACTTGTTGATCTGAAGCTCGTGTGATTCCTGAGTGAACTCGCCACCTTTTGGGCTTCCAGGCAGAGGGAGTGTGAATATGGGGAAGTGATGGGGAGACAGAACTGCAGCAGTGTGTGTGTGTGCAGGGAGAGCRGGGGTAGGAATTCTAGACAAAATCCTCTTACCTGGATGCAGGATCCTCTCTTGGTCTGAGGTTTCTCTGTCTGTGGCTTTTTAGTGCATGCAGCTCTGGGCCCKCAATCCAACAACCTGGATTCTGGGATTCCATCTGCTGCATCACACAGGGCAAAACTGCCCTCACTGCAGRGTCTGTGTGTGGCTGGAGCTTCTCAGCCTCCATTTACAACATGTGATGATGCCACACAGAGTTGTTATAATTCCACGCTGAGTTATGCTGGAAAAGAATTTGTTGGTTTAAAGTGATATTGGGATATTTGTTTGTTTTCTCAAATTTAAATGATTTGTTAAAGGATTAATTTTTAATATATGCCAGGAATCAAAAGGGGAGTGTAAAAATAGAGAATTGGTTRTTATTACGGAATGATTCCTACATCCATGAAATCATTCGTTGGAAGCCTGTTCTCCTAGAATCTGTCCTTGGGATGCTGCTTTTCRTTCCAGAAAAACCTGATGCAGAGGCAGGTAAGGCAGAACCTGCCATTTCAGCTACAGGGGCCACCTGGTTTCACCTGGGCCACACAGACTGTTTTTTTTCCCCCTGAGTTCCTGATGTAAAAGCTGGAATCTCTGGAGAGCCTGGACCTGAATGCTGGAGCTCAGCAGGTAGGAGCAGAGTCTGGGAGATGCCACTGTGCTGGGAGCACTCGGAGCTCTGGGGGAATCTGGATTCTGTTGGATGGGGGGTGTCAGGGGTGGCACCTGCAGAGGTAACTGTGACTTCCTGACCCTTGGAATGAGCTTCCCAAGGCCAAGGGATGCCTCAAGCAGAGCAGGGAGGCTCTGCAATGGAACATAGCCCAGAAACTCTTCCAGRCGGGCACCCCCCAAGCCCCGGGGCTTGGCGCCTGGCTTTGGGCCGGGCTCTCGGCTCCCTCCTTCCTCCTGTCCCTCCTCCCTGCCTGAGGCAGGAGCCGCKGGGGCTGCGGGAGCCGGGGCTGCAGCCTCTCCTCGCTGCTGCCTGCGGAGCTGTAAGCGGGGTYGGTACCCCGGGGGACCGGGCTGGGGCTGCTTTCCCTCGGGGCTGGGCTGCTCCTGCCTCCCTGCTGCAGCTGGGAGCTGGGGAAAACCGCGGGAGCTCGGCGAGCAGCAGGTCTGTGTGTGTGAGAGAGAGAGCTGGAATGCTGCTGCCACCGCTGGAGGTGCCCTGGCTGGCAGACGGGCACAACGCTGCCCGCCCCGGGATCCCGGTGATGCCAGGGACCTGCCGGCTGGAAACAGCCCCCCTGGGGCTGCCCGGGGTGGGCAGGGCTGGCATAAGGAGCAGTTTGGGATGGGGGTGGCTGCAGGTGCCCCTGAGCCTCTGCCTTTGGGGTTCCAGCCCCCGTGTTGCAGGAGGGCCTGGGCTGGGAGCTGGAGCACTCTGCAGAGCTCCAGAATTGGGGAAAGAAGATCCTGGGGCTGTTTGTTTTGTTTTGGTTTTTCTCAGTGGTTAAGACACTGAGAAAAGAGCAAAATCATTTTATTTTGCTCTTCTATCAGTAGCAGGTACCTCCAGTAGAAGGAAAGTGTCTGGAGCTTGAAGTATCTCATGTTAGCATTTAAATCTGAGCCTTGCCAGGGGCTGCAAAGTAAAAAAATACAGTGAGATCAGTTTGGGGTGTTTTGCTGGGAAAAGGGGTGTAAGCAAGTGTAACTCAGCATTTCCTGAGGCTGGCATGTAAGATGGCACCTCATCCCAAAAGAATGGATCTGTGCTGCTGGGTTTTTTTTCCAAAAGAAAATCCTAGCAAGGAAAACTTCCTTGCAGTCCTTGCTGTTTGGACTGCTGTGGGTTGCAGCTGTCATTTACTGAGCAGAATTGGCTTCAACTGGAGTCAAACCAGGAGGTTTCCCAGGTAACCTCTCAGAGTGTCAAATTCCTGACATCAATCAGAGGTACCTATCCATGTTATCCAGGTAAGGCTTAGAATTTGGTGTTAATTAAAATTGAGTCACCGAGGRAGCAGCAAATGGAAATTCAAGAGCACTAAAAGGATTTAAATCCTCAGAGCAGTGTGGTATTGCACTAGGACAGCAGAGCAGGTCACAGAAAAAAAAATCAATGAGTACGTAAGGTCCCTGTGTGGATGTGGATGGTGATGTAAAGGGAGAAGTCAGAAGGTAGGAAGGTGCAGGGAGAGTTCAGCCCTTCCACAACCATCACCTTTCTGCAGAGGTGACYCTGCATTTAAACCTCTGCTGTCACCCTCACAGCCAGTTCTTCTCCTGTGCACTTATTTAAGACTAAAGGCTTTGCCTCTGGGCAAATCCAGCATGGGCTGAGGTGGAGTGRTCAGGATCCAGCCCCAGGGCACTGCACAGGGAGCTCACCTGTCCTGCCCTTGGGCCAGGCAGGCTGCTCTGCCCAATTCCTAGTGAGGCATAATCCAATATTCTGCAGCCCAGGAGCTTGGGTCAGGGGTAAAATGGTGTTTCTTGTGACAGGCTGTAAGTCATGGTGCCCTCACTGTGTGACCAGGTCATGGGCTGTCTGCTCTCATGCCTGTCTCACAGAGGGCAATGGCACTTCTGTGCCAAAAGAGATGGAAATCAAACAATTCCYTGGCTCTGGCTGGTGCAAAGWGCCCCTGTGGTGTGCTCTGTGCCTTGGGATAGGTTTGGGTTTTCTGGRCTTTCACTGGGCAGTGATTACAGGATCCTCTGTGCTCCCCATTTTGGGGGGGACACGAACTGCCTGCTGGCAGAGCTGTCTCCTGTACCTGCTGAGTTAGCCCTCACTGGCTGATGGGCCCCTAAAACACTCCTGTTGTTTGCCAAGTCTGTCCTCCACTGAGACTCTCTCACGATTGTCCCACTTTTCAGGGGTGTATTTTACCTCTATCTACCTGCTCCCAATTACTCCCCTCAGTTTCAGTGCCCCAAATGACAGGGCTGTCAGGGAGTGACTCATGAGCACAGGCTGAGCTGAAAGGTGCCATTTAGGAGGCTCATGTCCCATTTGTGGGGAATTTAGTGCTGCCAAGAGCCCAGCAGGGATCATTGATTTAGCTCTTCCTATAGACCAAACTCCAGCACTCACTGKTGAACTGCTGGAGCATCTCTCCAGGGAAAAAGCTGTGGCCAGTCCAGATATTTCGTGGGGTCCCTGCCCAGTTTCCAGTGATGGATGGGAAACTGCTACTTGGAGACTGGATCCCAGGAGAACTTGAGCAATTTCCTACTGAAAGCTTTTAAAYCAGGGACTTGCTTCCAAGGTAAGGCAGCTAAAATCTTATTGCTTGCCAGGCTTCTCAATCAAGTGGTGGCATAAGTGTGCCTGGGTGTGGAAATCTTACTTTAACCTGATTTCAGGGAGCAGTTGGCTGAGATTTTAGTTAAGATTTAAAACAGCCTGTGACACATCAAATAAAAAAATATATGTAGAAGCTTAAAGATTGACTAAGCATGAAGTAAAGAGAAAAAAAGGGGATTATAATGACAAGAAATAGGTAAGCAGCCTTGGCTCTAATGAAGCAGGGTGGAAATTATATATAAATATATATATAAAAATACAGAGCCATTACCAACTTGCTGTGAATGCCTCACCTGCCATTTGCATCTCCTGATTTACAGTTACAATTTGACTTTGGAGTGAAATGTTTTCTATTCCCAGCTCGAGTGGATGAGTAATCTGCAGCTAAATCTGGTGTTTATTCCAGTCATCCTGCTGATAGCCTTGTTCTCCATCATTTGAAGTTTGAGATCTTTTAAGAAGAAATAGCTATTTCAAAAAGAAATACCTACAAACTATTTCCTTTGGCCCTAGCTCAGACTATGCAGATAAATGGCTCTGAGGGGAGGATAAGCAGTTTAACATCATTGAGAGGAGATGTGTGTGCAGCTCTGAGATTGGCACATCTGCCTGGGATTGCCCATTTCAAAATGAGAAATTTGCTTCTCAAGGTGCACTTCTTTTTCTTTATGAAAGTAAATGTCAGTAAGACAGAATGATTTGATTGCACCTGGCTATTTTTAAGCATGTCTTTTCTTCCACAGCTCCTTTCTCCCAGCTGAAAACCTACTGGGATATTCGGGCTTATTTGGAGATGAACCACTCTGAGGTATGTAATATAAAATATGATGGAAATATTGATGGATGAAAAAGTTWAATACTTAAAGAGTAAGTTCTATTACCTTAATTCACAAATATCCCCAGAGTCACCAGCTCAAGCCCTGCATGGCCCAGACCAAACAGCTCCTGCACCCCTCCCTGTGGAACTGGGAATGGGGGGTTTGGYGTGGCTGCAGCTCCCCCTTGCTGTGAAGGAGAAGCCAAGAGGAGCCCAGATTGCCATGGGCTGTGCACGGGGTCCCTGTGGAACAGCATTTCAGGTTTTTAGTCAGTGGCTCCCTTCCTGGTTCCCTGAGGCAGAGGATGATCCATGAATTTCTCTGTCCCTAATTTCTCAGACACYCACAGGCCAATGTCCTGTCAGGGGCTGTGTTTTGCCCCTGYSACTTTCTCACTTTTCAGCAGACCAGGGATCATTTTCCAAGGTGGGAAACCTTGGGAACTGGGAGCCCTGGGAAGTCTCTGTTCTTGTGCCATTACTGAGCTCAYGACAAGGGAAGAACAAATTTTTTAGCACTTACCACACTGAAAGTTCTTCACATACAGCTACATGCTCCTGCTGTTCCTCCCATCTCTGAAYTTTGCTTATTTTTGTTTCAGCCTCAGAGGATCCTGTGAGGGTATTTCACACATAAAAATGAAGACATCAGGATGACAAACCCAGCAGGTTGTGCACAGGGGTGAGGCAGTGGTGGCTGCTCCAGGGGATTTCTTCCACGTGCCCAACATAAAAATAATGGCATCACTTCATAATGGCTTGGAACTGCTGCTCTAACGAGGGAAAACTGATCTTCTCTACCCACAGGTACACAGTTGTCCTGGTCAGGCTGTGAGATGTTACACTGTGTATTTGTCCATGGAGGCTGTGTCTGGGATTCCAGCACGGAATGATCCTCCTGTGCTTGGGAACTCACTGTGTGTTGGGGCAGTTTTCACTCAGGGAGCCTCCCTCCCACTTTATTCCTTTGCAGATTTTCTCTGGTGTATTAAATGAAGGAGGGAGGCCTTGCTCTTATCAAGTTACCACGTGGAAGCAGATTACTGTTATTCATCATCCTATACCAATTAGGCATTGCATAAATTTTTCCCTTTTCTTAAATGATTTATGTTTCTGTCCTCTGTGCCTCTCTCAATTATTTATCACTGCTTGTTTTAGCAGGCAAGGCKCCTGTGAAAACACAAGGCACTGGCTTAATTTCTCCTTCCAGCCAATCCTCGTCCCCCTCAGCTTCAGGATAATGGAAATCCGTGGAGCTTTTCCATTTCCTGTCATCTGCAGTGTTTGCACAGCCACTTCCCTATGCCTGCCACAGCCAAAATTTCATTAGTGCAACTGGGATGAGACTCAGCTCCAGTTTTGCCTCAAGGCTGTTTACAACTTCTTGTTTACCAGCTATGGACAAAAACTATTCCAGAGATCATTACTGAGGAGATTAGAAGCTGCTGCCTCACAGCACAGTGTCAGAAACAGAGAGAAAACACAAAATATGTATCCAAAATAACCATTATTCCTCCTGCTTTTAGTGTGATAAGGGACAGCCCTGTCATGGCATGACCAAGAACTTCTGCCTCAGATCATCAGAGACCCCTGGAAAAGCCAAACTCCAGCAGGTAAGGGAGGAAAGGCACCTCTGGGGACAGCACAGGGACAGCTGAGCATGGGGACTGGGAATGTGGTGGGAGCCAAAAGCCACCTTCCCCTGGCCACAGTGTCTCCCTAAAGCAGCTCCTCTGGGAGGCAAAAGATTATGGCAGAAAATCAGTGGGCAATAATAATAATAATTGTTATGTGGGGAAGAGCAGCAAAGGGAGCAACAGGAACGCTGCTTTTCAATGGAGTGAGACAGCATCTCCTGGGATTTATAAAGCCCAGCTCCAGGTCTGGGATTAAAGGAGCAGTGTGAACTCGTGTTGTCAAATATCTGTGTTGGCATTCTGTCAGAGTTCTCCACCTTGAGCCCAGGTTGGGGTGCAAGAGCACCAGTGCTGCTTCCTTAAGGGATCAGGAAAATGGGCATTAAAGCACTTCTCACCAGGCTGACTCTGAGCTCTGGCTGGGCAAAGCATTTGGCACATCAGACATCTCAATAAGATCACCTCCAATGATTTTGAAAGCATGTTGAGTAAAACCTAATCAAGATAAATAAGCCTTTGTCTGTAAGGGCAGCCCCAGAGAATGTACAACTATTCCTACACTTGTTCAAACCTACAAGCAGCTGGTTTTTGGTGAGGGACTCCAGATTTTTGTCTCTGCCTGGCTGTGCAGGCATTTAATAAGTCTGTAAAATACAGACCCATTAAGACACTGCACTGCTGCTGATTTCTGAACAGGCACAAGAGAGCAGAACATGATGGGTTTTCACTGCTCTGCTTGTTCCAAACCTGAGGCACAGCAGAATAAATACTTTTTTTTTTTACTGCACTTACTTCGTGAGAGTAAAGCACTTGCAGAGGCTTTGCTGAGCTTTCATACAAGCTCATCAGGATTCAGATAACTTATGCCTAAATTTAAATCCCATTTCTATTAAGGAATTTGAAGCATCTTGAAAGCACCTGRGCTCATACTTTAATTTCATGCCTGCTGCCACCAATTAATTTTGCCCCTTGCTTCTTTAGGCATCCTCATCTGGGAGACAAAATATGTGTGGAAAGGAGTTTGGAATGCTGCCTCCAAGTCAAGTTAGCTGCTTGGAAATGAACCCAGCTCTCTTGTAGCTCAGCATGTTTCAGACACAGCGTGGTCCTTCTTGATTGCAGCCTTGGAGTTAGGTAGCTTGTGAGCAGGGAATTAAATCATCCAGCTGCACACAAAACCATCTCATGTCCATGAAATGGGGCTGGATTTGGATACTTGCAGGCAGAAGGCTTGTGCCACTTGAGAAAGCTTTAGTCCCTGTTTTTCAGTGCTGGAGTTAGTGACTTTTTAGTGATTATTGCTCAGCCACCTCACTGCTGCCAGGGTGCATGTGAGTTTCACGCTTATTTCAGCACACAGTGCACCCAAAACCGATAACAATGCTATAATAATAATAATGATAATAATAATAATATCATCACATTGCTTCAGATCAATTGCAAGCAGACTAAAATGGCCTCTTTACAAATATCTTTTAGGGCACATTAGAATGCAAGMAGGAGAATGGACTCAAACTCRTCGTTGGATTGGCCTCACTTGGATTTGCTGAATTACAACAGGACGTAAAGTACCTTTACCTGGAAGGAAATGTCTCCTYCATGGACTTCTACCTCCACCAGCCTTGGGTYGCTGCTGTCTTCATCACCTCCTACCTGCTCATCTTCCTCCTGTGCATGGTGGGCAACGGGGGGGTTTGTTTCATCGTGCTGCGGAGCAGGCACATGCGCACGGTCACCAACCTCTTCATCTGGAACCTGGCCATCAGTGACTTGCTGGTGGGGCTCTTSTGCATGCCCACCACCCTCCTGGACAACATCATTGCAGGTGGGCTGGCTGCCCGTGGGGTGGGGAGAGCCAGAGGCGCGTGTCCAGGGGGCTCTGTGGGCATTCTGAGTCAGTGGAAGGTGTCCCTGCTCATGGCARGGTGTTCCTGGCCATGGCTGGAACTCCATGATCTTCCCTTCCATCCAAACCACCCCATGAGTCTATAATTCTTATCAGGAAATGGAAGATGAGAGTGYATGATTTTAAGCAGAGTCCTGCAGTGAGATGGCAGCAATTCCAAAATGCCTGTTTCCTTGCAGGGTGGCCCTTTGGGAGCCTAGTGTGCAAGATGAACGGGATGGTCCAAGGCATCTCTGTTTCTGCCTCTGTCTTCACTCTGGTTGCTATTGCCATGGACAGGTAAGATGCTGCAGAGTCTGTGACCACCAGTGTCATCTCCCCTGGCCCCCTGACCACCCTGAGCCCAGTCATTAACCCTCCCAACACCACAACAAATAAGATGCATTTTGCTCCTAAGCAAAATAAGATCTGGGCAGGTCTAAAGAGCAATCTGCTCCTCCACTGGTGTCTCTTAAAAGAGGGTGGAACTGGGCTATCCCAGCCTGCCTGGAACTGGTTTGTTTCTCAGGCATGAAGCTGGATTGCGCAGGCAGCAACTGACAGGGAGGATGAAAGACAGTTTAAAATGTGTGCACATCCCTGCCTGGGATAGGAAGCATTCCTCACACGGCTTCTCTGGTGCCCTTGCCGCAGGTTCCGGTGCATCGTGCGCCCCTTCAAGCCCAAGCTGACTGTCCCCACCACCGCGGCCACCATCGCGGTGATCTGGGCGCTGGCCGTGGCCATCATGAGTCCCTGGGCGGCGCTGCTGCGGCAGGAGAAGCGCTTCCAGCTGCCCCTGGGCACGGGCAACGCCACCCGCCCGGTGTTCTGGTGCCGGGAGGAGTGGCCCGAGCCGGCCATGAGGAAGGCCTGCACCATGGCGCTCTTTGCCAACATCTACCTGGCTCCGCTGGCYCTCATCGTGCTCATGTACGCCAGGATCGGCGTTTCCCTGTGCCACYCTGCTGTGCCCGGGGCAGGGAAGCYRYGCCAGGAGCAGCGGCACGTGGAGGAGGAAGTGGAAAGCCATCCACATGCTCGTCCTTGTCATCCTGCTCTTCGCCCTGTCCTGGCTTCCCCTGTGGAGCCCGATGCTGCTGTCYGACTACGGCAGCCTGTCGGACGTGGAGCTGCAGCTGCTCAATGTGTYCATCTATCCCCTGGCTCCCTGGCTGGCCTTCTCCAACAGCAGCGTCAACCCCGTCATCTATGGCTTCTGCAACCGGAGCTTCCGCCGCGGCTTCCAGGCCGCGCTCCGGCTCCAGCTCTGCTCCAGGCCCGCCTCGGCCCAGCCGGCCCCGGGCCAGGCCGCCCTGCCCGCCGCCCCAGGATCCCCCTCCCCACACAGCCAAGGGAGGAAACTGGGTCAATAAGCAGCAGGATTTGCTCATGGAGGAGCTCAAAGAGAATGGGATGGAGTGAAAGGTGCTGTAATTCTGGGAATCTCTCTGTTCCCCCTGGAACAGGGCTGCTTGAGCCCTGTTTGTGGTCACATTCCACTCCTGTGAGGAATCCCTCATCCTGTAACTCTCATGGACTGAAATACTGCAGACCCAGTCTGGCACCCAACCACCCCTGGATTATCTCATGGTTGTGCTTCTTCCTGGACATTGTGAAAGCTGGGTCCTGCTCAAATGACAAAATTTAGCATTTGCCATCACATTCCATTTATTCCCCTTGGTTGCTGTTATTTCTGTCATGTCCATTATTATTGCAGCTAGAGAAACAAGTGGAAATGGAAATTTGAGAAATAAAGGATAAAAATTGGTTCAGTTGTGTGTTTTTTGGGGAACTTGATCTGATGTTGCAGGGGGATAGAAGTCACCCAAAAAGACTGAAATTTAAATATGAGCAAGAGAGAAAACACTTGAGAGCCCAGTGGATGGGACAAACCTCAGCAGGGACAAGAGTGGCACTGGAGGAATGGTGAGGAATGGGATTTGTGCAAGGAGRAGCACAGGATCACAGAGCACTAAGGCTTATTCTGTAAGGCCCTACAGGAGCCAAATCCCAGGTAAAGCCATTCCCTAGGGCAGTCCTCCCTCAGACAAATAGGAGTGACTTCCACATTATGACATTCCCTGCTGCTCACTGTCTCAAAATGATCATTCTCTTCTCTATACATTACCTAAATTTTATCCTCAAACCTTTCCCGCCGTGTGCCTCAGTTTACCTCAAAAATGTTCATTTTCTGCACTACAGCCTACCTCAAATTTGCTCCAAAAAATTTTCCCTGTCTCTCCCCTGCTTGTTAACTCATTTTCTCCTCACAATGTCCATTTGCCCTAGGGAAAAACTCAGATTTATGGAGGAGCATTTCTCCCTCATTTTAGGAGGAATGTTTCTCCCACAAGCACACACTTTCTTTCACTCCATATCCAGTTGAGGAAACACCAAATCAGTGCTTGGCTCTGCCATAAAAGAGAGGAAAAGGGGATTCTGCTGGGATTTGGGACACGGGGTCTGTCCCCCCTCACACGATCCCAGAGTTTGGCCGCAGGAGACGGGAATGGGAGAGGGCCAGGCGGGAGCAAGGCCATGGCAAGGATGAGAATCTCTGTTCTCTGAGTTTGRCTTGGCATCCCAGAGGCTCTCCCCATGCAGATTACGAGGGGAACGTTTTCTGAATCGGTTGTTTACTGATCTTTTTTGTGTTGAATTAATGTATTTTGCTCATGTTGTGTCATTTAAGCTTTGGGTGGCATTTTTTAGGTGGCATTTCCTGTGGGGCTGGTGGTGTGCTGWGGGTGGCTGTTGTTGCTGGGAGAGGCAATTTRCCTGCAAAGCTCTTCTATAAAACATAACTATATGAAATAATGGAGTTTCTATGATAAGAACAGGACTTAGGCTCCCAATAGAGAACTGGGGTGTGTCGGGCAGGGACTGGGAAGCACACGGTTATTTCTCCATTAATTTCTCCAAACATTGATTTCTGCCTGTTTGCTTCAAAACTTCAAAACTTGTAACTTCAAAAACTAGAGCTGCATCACAGATGATATCTTCTTTAGGACAGGGAGCAGAACCTGGGTTCAAGTATATTGAAACAATGCCAGGAAAACATCAATCTCTCAGAAAATAGCAGAAAATAATGCATTATAGATGTCTTTATTTCAGCSAAGTGCCTGCCACTATAGTGGGTGAATATTCAGCTGTACTTACTGAGATAACACACAGGTGATGCACTGGCACTCCTGGATTAATGTGAATTGCTGCCAGGTGTTTTCCATTAGTTCAGTTGCAGTGCTGGATCTGTACTGGAAAGCTGGAGCCCTGAAGCACAAYAATCTGTGCTGTCCATAGTGAGTGTTGTCTAGTGAGTGTCCTGAGGTCCCTGAGCCAGTGCTGTTCTGTCACTGAGTCAGCTCATTCTTTTAAACTCTCTTGAAAAGTGCTGGAAGTGCACATAGGAGTATAGAACACATGTGGGAAAGCTTTAGGGGTGTGCAGCTTCCCTGCCAGCCAAGGGAAYTCWKTTTGCTGTGTGTCACATGTCCTGCAAGCTGGGGAAACACCAGCCTAGGGCTGCTTAGGGCTGTGCAGGTGACTTGGTGAACAGCCAGTGGCGATGAGCTGTGCTTTCATCCAAGAAATCATTCCCAAGGGAGCAAATCAGCAAACTGCAAACCCTGACAAAGCAGCCTGTCTCTTCACCGTATGCCTCTGCCTTGGTCCTTTCCTGCCTCCACAACCCCAAAAAATAATAAAGTAGTAAACAGTAAATGGAGCCCTTCACTGAGAGCCTCCTGCTCTGGGGTGCTGGCAGGATGCACAGGACCTGTGGTTTCTCTTCTGTCCAGGTCATCCATGCTATAAAGTCACACTCTCAGGTCCAGGAGGGGAGCAGGAGCTCGACTGTGCCACCTGCCCCGCAGCAGCAGCGATGCCGCGCGGCGCAGCGAGGACCAAGCTCCCCACCATCACCAGGACAGAAGTAGAAACTCACAGGTTCTCTACAATGGCCACTTCTACAACCACGAGGTAGGAAATTTTAGGCTTGGCTTGTCACCTTAGGACAGGGAGCGTGGCCCAGTGAGGTGTGCCTCAGGCTCAGGCCGTGGTGTGGCTGTTCTTGTTCCAGACATCAGTTTTCACTCCGGCTTTTGGGTCAGAAACCAAAATAAGAATCAACAGCCAGATGAGGAGCAGACAAGTGATAGAGCAGTTGCTCGGAAGTATTAAGAAGTCTGCTGGCAGGAGGAAGCGTGGCCGTGTTCTGGAAGCGTTCATTCCCATGTGCACTCCCTCCAGCACTGCGGGAAAGATGTGGAATAGCTGGCCATGGATAGGCATGCGAGCGGAGTGTAAAAACCCCAGATGGACAATTTTAACCTGGCGGTGCTGCCCTTCACGCGGACAGCCCCGGGAACTGCGGCTCGCCTGAACAGCAGCGATTATCCCAGCGCCTGTCTGGGACGGGCTTTCTCTGCGAGCCAGGCGTGTGGAAAAGATGGGAAGGTTACAGCTACAAGTACTGCCCGCGGCCAGTGCCTGCGTCTGAAACTTACTTTTTTTTTTAAAATTCCTTTGTGTGGAACCATCTCCCACCAACAATGTCGTATGTGATCAGAAGTAGCTTTTCCCTTACTGCTGCATATTTCTCAAATATCTTGATTTTTCATGGCTGCTTAGTGTTTAATTTATACTTTAATGGTCTTAAGCTTCCCATTTAACTTGTCTGGAGACTTTGCTATTGCAGAATTACTTCGTATGGTTAGTAAGACTTGTGAGTGTCTTGGAAGGAAAACAACTTCTAGGAGTAACAAGGGAGGGAATTACAGAGCAGGGAGTAGAGTTGTGGGGAATACATTGCAAAGTAAGTGTGGAAAAGCTGTGCTGTTTTCAGAATGTGGCTGTCAGGCACGAGGGTAGGTCACAGAGGTTTGCCTTGATGGCAGGACAAATAGCAGATCTACGTGTGAGGGGAGAATAAGCTCTAGGAAGCAGTTAATGTTGGTTTGTGAGTGCTGTCTAAATGAACCATTTCTGACAAATACAGGCAGGAGCAGGAGAAGAATCTCTTCCAAGGTATTCTGGGACACTCAAGGAAACACAGCAAGGACACACAGGTGACAGAGGAGAGGGGGGTCACTCAGGTTCAAACACAAAGCCATTAACCACAGAAACAGTGATTACAGTCCATATCTTACCTGAATTTGTGCATTTGATCTCATTTGCACTTACACTTCATAAGCTTAGGATTTAAAATGCCTTTATTTGTTTTGTTCTGTGACTATCTGGGATAATARGYTAACATTTCCTACCAGAYGGTGGTGGCCACAGCCAAACCCTGAATTTCCATCACTTAGCTTACTGTTTCAGTGGATTTCCTTACAGGGATTCAGCCTCTCTCTGACCTAAAGGTGGCTTTTTGTCACTTGGTTTGCTTTAAATGCTCCCTGTGCCCTTTGTGTCACTTMTCCAGCGAGGYCCTRCCCATGAACTGTGCAGCTCCTTATGCCGACAGCATTTTCTCACTCCTTTGGATGAGTTCTGGAKCCTGGCAAAAGGAAAATCCCTGGGAGCATSAGTGTCAGGAGGGTGGCTGGTGTGTCTGTGACACGTTCAGTGCTCATTAGGCTGTGACTGCACTGGCGCTAATTAATGGGCACGAGAGCAGCAGGCCGGGGACTCTGCACCCTGCCGTGCTCCAAGCACCCTAAGAAGAGCTGGATATCCTCACACCGGCATACATCCATATACTGATGGGGAGGTGCTGCAAGCATTTAAAGCATTTCTAAAGCACCTGAGCCATGAGGGTGTCGCAGAGCTGGAAGTGCCTGGGTGCCAGCCCAGCACTAGAGATCGGGCACAGCTCAGGAGCCGACAGAACAACAGCCACTGCAGCCTCTGCCCTCAGAGCACCACCAGCTGGCAACTCGTCCTCACTGCTCAGTCCACTCAATCAGTCTGCTTCTCCATGGACCCCCAGCAGGGAAAGCCGAGGGCCCTTTCCAGATGCAAAATCACCCAAAGAATCACCATGCATCCCTCATCCACCCAACCCTCCTGCTACCAACTTTTACCGTCTTGTGACAGCCACACTAGCCCGCCAGGACACAGTAAGGAGGCTCTCAAGGTGCCACCTGAGACCCCAAATACGTTCACAGGTGGCTTCAGGAAATAAATCCGAAATAACAACTCGTCCTTCCAGGGTCAACAAATGTCTTGGTGCCCGTTCTGTTCACCCTCAGGCAAAGCAAGAATCGGAGGCAAGCGGGAAAATGGCAAGGTCCTAAAACCCAACCAACACCTGCTTATTCCTCATCGGGTTACCATCAGGACTGTGCAGGTTCCACTGCCCCTCAGCTGCAGCCACAGGAGCCAGCTTCTCATCTGGGACCCAGGGGGTGGGCACAGGGACACCTCGGTCCCGCTGGCTTCCGCCAAAGCAAGCTCAGCGCGCAGCCCAGAATTACAAATAACAAAATTGCAGTCACTGCTTTGCTCATTCCGCTGTATTACGCTCTGCACAGTATTTACATTGACCAAATAGTCCTGAGAGTCGTAACAATCTGTAACTCACTGCTCTTGAATAAGTATAAGCTGTCCAGTTCAATGTATGCAACATGACTACAGCTTATTATATAAATCAGCAGTGGTAATGGATACCTATTTTAGACTGTAGCAATAATAGAAGACTGTGAAATGGTAAATGCTTTTAATGTTAGCGGCAGACTGGAATCAGAAAATGTGTAAAAGCAATATATAGAGGTGATTTTCCACATTGGGGACATCTTATCATGAAACACAAGATAAAAAACAGAAAACCAGAGCCATGAAAAAAAAAAAGGAAAAAGTATTGACCCTCGTTATCAAATTAACAAAAGAAAAGGGAGTGAAATAAAAACAGGACTGGCACCAACAGGAAGAAATAACAGTATTGGTTAATCCACAAGATGGCACGAAGGTTAAAAGCAAGCAAAAGAACATCCAAACTCAAGGACTGTTTCGAAGATATGTATAAATCTAATATATGCACACACACCACCGCATGTGAAAGAACATAGCAGAACACGGTTTAAGGTACCGGTGCTCCTGGCAAACAGCGCAAGCCCCCAAGCGCTGGCTTTTTCCTTAACAAACGTGTAACAATTGAAAGAGTGAACTTTGTTCTCACACAATAAAACGCTGTCCCCGCAGCTGGACGATCCCCAGCTTTATTCACACGGAACGCGAATCCCAGAGAGCCGCACGGCCCGGGACAGACCGTGCCACCCCGCAGGCGGGTCCCACGACAGCGCGCGAAAGCGCCACCCGTGCCCCTGTGGGTGCCCCGCGCCCCGGTGCCACGGCACAGCTACCACTCCCTACCGAGGAGCCGACTCACAGAAACTGAGGAGACCAACCAGCAGCACGCTGCTCCCGGCGCTGCTGGCCAGAGCACGAGGGCACTGTCCCGCCCTGGCTCCAGCGACGCCGCGTTCTGCGCTTGCATGGGCGCGCTCCGGTGAGCGGAGGCGCGGGCAGGGGACTGGGTGACCCGGCGCTGAGGCGGCTGTCCAGCGCTCACGTCCCCTCACGGGCTCCTGCGGGCGAGCTGAGAACAACGCCCACTGCCCACATCATCGGCCGCATTGCCCGACCGCGGGGCAGAGCCAGGTGCGGCCGAAGAGCCGAGCTGCGGCCGAACGTGTGGCCGAGAATAGCGCGAGTGTGCCGACAACAGCCGAGTGTAACCAGAAGGTGCCGACTCTGGCCCCGATTTTGCGACGAATCGATCCCAGTTTAGCTGAGGTGGACACTTGAACGGAACGGGACGGAACCGCCTTCAGCCGAACCGAGAACTAAGATAAGCCGAACGCGAACTAGATAGAAGTCGAAACCAACCGACTGAAATCAGCCGACCAACAGACGAGAAATCAGCCAAACAACCTGAACATTACGGGGTCGGTCGAACCGAAAACCGAGCATGAGGCTCACGAACTGCAGCGAGTCGGCTCCGAGTCAGCCGAACCGAGCGCCAGTCCCGGCCGAA
>NDFG01001789.1:0-15438 GCA_002167245.1 Sporophila hypoxantha
AATATTTTGGAGCAATCTGGGTGCTCTGTTTACTCCCAGCTCAATCTAGAGGAGTATCTCCATGCATTTATCCCACAAAAGGGATGTAAAGAGAGAAAAAAAATCCTGAAAAATAGGATATCAAGAAAGTTTGATATCAAAAAGATATCTATTTGATATCCAAAAGTAAATCTTCCCCAAAAAAGTCTGTCTGGAATAAATAGAGAGATATTTGTTCATTTTTAGATGCCCTGGGGGGGTCACAGAGAAGCCCAGCTGGTCCCTGGGATGATAAACCCAGTTTAACAGAGCCTGGTCAGCTGGGCTGAGCCCTGCTGTGCCAGCAAAGGCTCTTATACACATCTAGATGTGTATAAGAGACAGTCCCTGGGATGATAAACCCAGTTTAACAGAGCCTGGTCAGCTGGGCTGAGCCCTGCTGTGCCAGCAAAGGATCTGTCAGGATACTAAAGACTTTTTCCTACTTTAAAAAAAAAAAAAAAATAAAAAAAGGAAAAAAAAAATTTTAAAAGGGAATATTTTGGAGCAATCTGGGTACTCTGTTTACTCCCAGCTCAATCTGGAGGAGTAGCTCCATGCATTTATCCCATAAAAGGGATGTAAAGAGAGAAAAAAATCCCGAAAAATAGGATATCAAGAAAATTTGATATCAACAAGATATCAATTTGATATTCAAAAGGTAAATCTTCTCAAAAAAAGTCTGTCTGGAATAAATAGAGAGATATTTGTTCATTTTTAGATGCCCTGGGGGGGTCACAGAGAAGCCCAGATGGTCCCTGGGATGATAAACCCAGTTTAACAGAGCCTGGTCAGCTGGGCTGAGCCCTGCTGCGCCAGCAAAGGATCTGTCAGGATACTAAAGACTTTTCCTACTTAAAAAAAAAAAAATTTAAAAAAAGGAAAAAAAAATTTAAAAAATTTACAAAAGGAAATATTTTGGAGCAATCTGGGTGCTCTGGGTGCTCCCAGCTCAATCCAGAGCAGCTGCTCCCTGCGGTTATCCCACAAAAGGAATGTGAAGAGGGAAAGAAATCCCAAAAATATAAGACATCAAACCACTTCAAATTCCATATGAAAAGGTAAATCTTAAAAAATATATCTATTTCTAGTAAATAGAGAGAGATCTGTTCATTTTAAGGTGCCCTGAGGGGGTCACTGAGAAGCCCAGATATCCCTGGGATGATAAACCCAGTTTAACAGAGCCTGGTCAGCTGGGCTGAGCCCTGCTGTGCCAGCAAAGGATATACTAAACCTTTCCTATCTTGAAAAAATAAAAAAAAACAAAAACAGAAAGAAGAGAACATTTTGAGCAAAGTCTGTGCTCTTGCTCTAGCTCAATCACACTGCCTCAGTCATCCCCACAAAGGATGCTTGAGCAGAGAGGGGAAAAAAATTATCCAAAAATAAACAATCCAAACCATTCAAATTCACATATGAAACATGTAAATCTTCAAAAAAAGTATCTATTTCTGAATAAATAGAGAGATCATTCTTTCGTTAAAGGTGCCCTCTGAGAGTCACTGGAAATAAGCCCACTGTCCCTGGATTATAAACCCATTACAGAGCCGTCAGCTGGGCTGAGCCCGCTGCTTCCAGCAAAGGGATTCTGTCAGATACTAAAGTCTTTTCCTACTTTAAAACAAAAATTAAAAAAGGAAAACTAGAAAAAAAAAATATTAAAGGAAATATTTGTTGGAGCATATCTGGGTCTCTGTTTACTCCCAGCTCAATTCTAGGGAGGATTGTCTCATGCATTTATCCACTAAAGGGATGTAAAGAGAAAAAAATCCTGGAAAAAAAATGGATATCAAGAACATTTGATATCAAAAGATATCAATTTGATATCCAAAAGGTAAAACTTCCCAAAAAAAGTCTGTCTGGAATAAATAGAGAGATATTTGTTCATTTTTTAGATGCCCTGGGGAGGTCACTGAGAAGCCCAGCTGGTCCCTTGGGATGATAAACCCAGTTTAACAGAGTCTGGTCAGCTGGGCTGAGCCCTGCTGTGCCCAGCAAAGGATCTGTCAGGATACTAAAGACTTTTCCTACGTTAAAAAAAAAAATTAAAAAAGGAAAAAAAAAATTAAAAAAATTTTAAAAAGGGAATATTTTGGAGCAATCTGGGTGCTCTGGTTACTCCCAGCTCAATCCAGAGCAGCTGCTCCCTGCGTTATCCACAAAAGGAATGTGAAGAGGGAAAGAAATCCCAAAAAAATAAGACATCAAACCACTTCAAATTCCATATGAAAATATCTTATTTCTTTAGTAAATAGAGAGAGAGATCTGTTCATTTTAAGGTGCCCTTGAGGGGTCACTGGAAAGCCAGATATCCCTGGGATGATAAACCCAGTTTAACAGAGCCTGTGTCAGCTGGGCTGAGCCCTGCTGTGCCAGCAAAGGATCTGTCAGGATACTAAAACTTTTCCTTACTTAAAAAAAAAAAAAATAAAAAAAAGAAAAAAATTTTAAAAAGGAAAATTTTGGAGCAATCCTGGGTGCTCTGTTTACTCCCAGCTCAATCTTAAGGAGGAGTATCTCCATGCATTTATCCCACAAAATGGGATGAAAGAGAGGAAAAAAATCCCGAAAAGATAGCAGATATCAAGAAAGTTTGATATCAAAAACATATCTATTTGCATATCCAAAAGTAATCTTCCCCAAAAATCTGTCTGTGGATAAATAGAGAGATATTGGGTTCATTTTTAGATCGCCCGGGGTCATCAGAGAAGCCAGCTGGTCCTGGTACTGATAAACCCAGTTTAACAGAGGCCTGGTTCAGCTAGGGCTGACCCTCTTTGCACAAGAGATCTGTCAGGGATACTAAACTTTTCCTACTTTAAAAAAGAAAACAAAACCAAAACAGAAAGAAGGTAATATTTTGAGCAATCTGGGAGCTCTGTTTCTTCTACTCAATTCATGGACAGCGTGCTCCATGCATTATCCACAAAGTGCGTATGGAAGGAGGGAAAAAAAAATTATCAAAGAATTAGAACATCTGGTGAGCCTTCTGAGCACATCCTTCTTCCAGATCTAGCTGTCATCCCTGTTCCTTGGCATTTGTGAGGATCATCTGGTGCCCTTTGAGATTATTTTCCACCTTGCCTTGCCATCTCCTGCCGAACAAACCAGTCTAAGCCAGGCCTGGAACACAGTGAAACTAAACTACACTTGCAAAATGCCGGACTGTTGTGGCTCAATCCGACCTTGGAAGTGTAATCCCAAGGCTTTTGAGGAAAGGTCAGCCTGTGGATAAAAGAAAAACATGAAAACTGCAGGCTGAAATGCTGCTCTCCCTGTTAAAGCTTCAGAGGTGGAAATGGGATACAAATCTCATAATGCGCTACAGCGTGACAAAAGAAATGGGGAAAATTCGTTTTACCTCCTGGTTTTGATGGATCCTTGAGCTCCAAGTCTGCAGGTTCTGAGATTTTCATAATTTAATATTTGTTCTGTCTCAGAATCAGAATTGAAAAACGTTACTGAGTTTAGCAAGAAGTAACTCAGGGCACTAAAAATCGAAAGGTTTGGACACTACAATCTGGCTTCCATGGTCGTCCTAGGCGATACTGGATTTGCCAGAGGCTGACGGGGCTGAGCTGGAGAGAGACCAGAGAGGCACCGGAAGAACAGGAAGGGATGAGCGTGTTGGTTTGTAGGGTCCCCAGATTGAGATGAGAGATGAGATATCTGACTCCTATGTTTTCAGAAGCTGATTTATTTTTACATTATATTATTATATTAAATGATATATATTATATATATTATATTTATTATATTTATATTATATTATATTATATTATATATATTATATATATTATATTATACTACATTACATTACATTACATTACATTACATTACATTACATTACCATATACATTACATTACATTACATTCTATTCTATTCTATTCTATTTTCTATTCTATCTATTCATTCTAATTCTATTCTATTCTATTTATTCTATTCTATTATACTAAAACTATACTAAAAGAAATAGGGAAAGGAATGACATCAAGAAGTTAACAAGAATGAATAACTAAAAACTCATTAGACTGACCCCTCAGGAGTCGACACAATGCTGGCTGTGATTAGGTCATGAAGTAAAAAACAATTCACATGAACCAATCAAACAAGGACCAGTTATTAAACAATGTCCAAACCACTTCCAAAGAGCAGCAAAACACAGGAGAAGCAAATCAGATATATTGTTTTCATTTTTCTTCTGAGGGCTTCTCAGCTTCCAGAGAAAGAATCTGGCAAGGCATTTTCAGATAAATATCACTGTGACAGAGCAGCTCTGCTGGAGGAGTCTTGGGAATGTTCACCAGAGAGAGAAGGCCCCAGGGAGACTTCAAGCCGCCTGGCAGGGCCTGAATGGGGCTCCAGGAAGCTGCGGAGAGGGACTGGGACAAGGAATGGCATGACAGGAGCCAGGAATGGTCCCAGTGCCAGAGGAGCAGGATGGATGGGAATTGGGAATTGGGAATTCCTGGCTGGGCTGGATTGCCAGAGCACTGTGGCTGCCCTGGGACCCTGGCATGCCCAAGGCCAGCTGACACTGAGGCACCCTGGGACAGTGGGAGTGTTCCCTGCCCATGCGAATGGGTGGAATGACGATGGTATTTAAGTCCCTCCATTCCCAAACCATCATGATTCCATGAATCCTGACACCAGTCCAGGAATTTAGCCATGATCAGGATGACAGAAAATTTCCTTGTGACCAATTTCCTTGACAGCTCTTCCATAGTCACTGCACAAATATCTAATTTCTTTTCAAAATTCTCTGGAATTTAAACACAGCCAGACTCCATATGCATACCTGCGGATATCTAGAAGTAAGTATATCAGTTATCAAACAATGTGGCATCCAGGATTTAAGAAGTGAAAATACTGCAAAAAAATCACAGGCATGAACAATATAACAACAAGAGAGTTTCGGCCCTAATGACTGCAGAAAGAAACAAAAATTTCCCAATTTGTCATGGTGGGTTTCTTGACATTTTATTCCATATTTTATTCAGAAATAGTAAAATACAAACATTTAAAGTTGAATGATATGGGCAAATACTGGAAAAAAAAATTAACTGCTGCACTAAAATATTGCAAGCATTTAAGACAATAAAGAAAGAAATCTGTCTTCTAAATACAAAAAGAAAAGGAATGTCATTTTAAAAAATTTACTACTCAAAACTGCGTATTTTGTGAGACTGATGACAAACACCATTGCTTGTGTCTTTTAGATTTGTCTGAACTTGATGTATTTTTTTATTTCTCTAGTTTTGAAGAAAGCACGCAAGTCACTCATCATGAAATGCACTGCATTTAAACTCATAAGGTTGTAAACAAATGTCAGCAGCCCTGTATGATTTGGGCAAACACCAGGATTTCTTGCAAGGCCCTCGCTGACCCACACCATATGGAGCACTCGGGGTTATGCACTGTCTATTTCTTCCAGATCCTCTGAAATGTGGGTATCTCCGTGAACATTTATCCTTTGAAGAGTGTTGGCACACGAATGCCGACTCTTTCCTCTTAAATGCAGCATGTTAAAATCCTTTGCCAGAACTAGATGTTCACAGGGCCAATGTTGACAAAAAACCAGAAAACCACTCAGTAATCATTGTTTGTGCAAACAAAAGATCTGAAAGGAAAGTAACATATTTTGATGACCACAGAGATTTATGCTCATCTTATTCTGATCTCCAACTCAAACTCTCTGATGCCCTTCTTACCAGTTGGTTCCAAATAAAAATCAAAACTGAACAGGGTTAGAAATGCTTGTCATTGGTGGAGACTTAACTAATAAAAAAATTTTTACCACCTTTGAAGCTATATCTAACATCAGTATATAAAGAAATAAACAAATCTCACAGACTATATTTAACTTCAAATTCATATATTAACAGTTTCTTCCATTCACAGAAAAGTCTTGTTTCAGAGGTTCAGGATATGACTTTTGGTGGTACCCAGCGTACTACCCCTTTCATGTGAAGGAACATCTCTCTCTCCAGACAGGACTAGGAATTCATGGCATGTCAGCTTCTATGCATCACCAGGAGTCCTCCCACCAGGCCTTGCTGGTGGTTGTTGATCCCATGTAACTGCGTCAGCTCTTCCTGAGGGTGTGACATCTGATCCAAGGGCTGATGTGCTACTTCTCTACGGGGTGCTTTGGGCATCGGCGCTCTGCTGTTCTAATGGGTGGGGGGGTGGAGCGTTTCTATAGGACGAGGGGGTGGCGGCGTGTGGTGATTGGGCGGTGGTTAGTGTGGGTGGGGGGTCGGGGTTTGGGGTCGGGCTTGAAAGAAAAATCACTTGGTGAAGTAAAACAGCAGTTTTTTCCTCCCCAAATTTTATAGCCAAAACTCTCATGTTATAAGGCTACAGATTTCTCATTTCCACCTACTACTGGTTTCCATTTAGAGTAAAAAACACTGTTAACTACAAATATCCCTGCTTCTAAAATTGGTCCAGAGTAATGTTAATTATTCACAGGTGGTTTATACTAAAAACTCAAACTAGATATAAAATTGTTATTTTGACTAAAACAAGACAAATGAAAACTGTTATCTTTTGGCATCTCAGCAGAAACTAACCACCCCCACAAATAAATATTATCTGGTTTCTGCACCAAACCAGGAGAAAGCTGTTGATCAAGTTGTCTGATACACCTCCAGGAAAGGAAAAAAAGGGGTTAGCAACATTATGAAAGATAATTCCAGGTAGTGTCAAAAACCAATTAACAGTTAACATCTGTGAAGATACCCATTAAGGGCTCCTGTTTAACCTGTATTTGTGATACTTGATACTGTCTTAAATGAATACGTATTTCTATTTTTATATATGTATTAGTGATTTTACAAAGTTTTTTGGGGAACCAGTTTCATTACAAAATTTAAGCTAATTTAGTTTTATGGCCAAAGACCTGAATATATTCAGCACCCCATCACCAGTCTGTGCTATCATCTTGGTCTACAATTAAACCTTGATTTACTATTAAATAAGACAGCAGTATTAAACAACTGCCTTTACCAGGGCTGGCTGTTCCGAAATAGTCTAAGTACATGCACAATTCAATCTGGCCAAAACAAGTTGCTTTCAAATGTCAACTCTGCTGTATTTCCTAAATGTTTATGTTATCAGTAAACCAATATCTTGGTTGACAGGAGAACTGTCTACTCACATTTTTTGGACTAAGCATGACTGGAACAGGCAGGGACAGAACTGTTGCTCACATCTCCTCCCTCCAGGAGCGGACACAAGTAGCTGAATCATGCTGTACTGCTACTCTTGGTTTTCTTTACAACCTTTACAACCCTAAATTCAAATCACTTGACAGCACTTGAAGCAGAATGAACAGAGGACAGTGAATACATGCGAATGCATCTGGAATTATCTGCAGTTATTCAATAAACAGCCCTCACATCTCCTTCAGTTGAGTCCTCATTCACGCTCACACCCTTCTTCTGCTCCAGAGGGGAACAGGTTACTCAGGGCTGCAGCCTTGAAAGACTCCTTAGCCAAAAGACATCAATGCCCTGTCTGAGAGTGCCCCATGAAAACACCATCTCTGCAACACAGGAAAATACTAGGAACTCAACTGAGGCCTGACAGGAAGGACATGGGGTGGCACGTGCTTGGCTACCATGTTTAAACTGACAAGCACATCTCTGGGGCTGGAGTATCCCATTAAATGAGCCTGAAACCCCTCTGTTGACAAGGGGAAGCACTGGGGAAGGGAAGCCCTGTCCCAGCACGTCCAGGACTTGTGAGTATTTCTGGAAGATGAGGCAGAAAATTGCTTCAGTAGAACTCGTACCTTCGATGAGAAGGGCGGGAAGCACCCCAGTTGTGGTGCTAGAATCCATAGGACTCAGAAACTGAAAAGCTGGACTTTTTATTCCAAAAAAAAAGTCAAAAAGGAAACGGTAAGGCTTAGAATACTTATTACAAGTTCTGGTTTTTTTCAACTTTGCTGTTGCTGGGTCTCTCACTAGCAAGCCCAGATGTTTAACCAAACTGAGTTATCTTGTGAAGACAAACCTCCCAAAAGTCATTGACTTCTCTACAAAGGATGAAAATCTCACAATTCTGTTAATGTGATACATTATGATTGCTGACTGTCAGCACTGAAGCATGACAGTTGTTTCTTTCACTTGTTGGAATGCTAGACATCCCGTCCACCACTGTGCTGTGCCAAGGTACACAGAAATGCTGTGCCTTAACCACCCAAAGTGTTGCTAAGCGAGAGCAGCTTCCAATAATGCAAATCTGGATGGGTCAATCCTCCCCACAAAAACTTTGCTTGCCTTGCAGCACCTCACCGATTAAAGAATTAGAATTTCAGAAACGACTGTGATCCCAGCTGTCAGGACTTCTGATGTGTTGCATCATTTTATGTAGAACATTGGCATGAGATACCATGTCAGCTGATGACATCATACACTCCCCACTGTTATCAAAAAACATGAGAAGGATGTTCATCATGTATACAGCTGCAACGAAATTGCCAAATTTGTACAATCTGTGTCGCAAATGCGGACAGCCAGTAAGAAAAAGACCAAATTCCTTTTTGGCAGGAGGTCCAAAGATTGTGGTGACGTTGGTTGAGATGCAGTGGGGGCAAAGACAGCGAAGACAGTCTTTATAAGCAACAGCCACTTGCTTCCTCTCCTGAATACATGGATGAGCACAACTGCGTTGTAACATTAAATAAGAGAGTGCAGCTTTGCTAAAATTCTGGCTTAGGCTTCTTTCAGAGACAAGATACAGAAAAATTAAGGGGGAAATCCTCAAGGGGCACAGCTCTATCCTTGTTGCTGCTGTGACTCCAGCACCTTTGTAGGGGGAAAAATTCAAGGCAAGGTGATCATTCTGGAGAGTGATTGGTAAGTCAGGCTTAAATATGTGTGTAATAACTTAGGTGCGAAAAGTTACCTATTGAAAACTTACGGACTAAGTATTTAATAATTTTGTTTTAATTGGTACTAGTAGTTAAGGGACATTAAAAATAGGAAGTTTATCTGCTTATATTGTATTTATTGTAAACATGAAAATTAGAAAAAAAAGTTATTATTAATTTACAAGGCAATTCAAATATATCTACTCTCTCTGTTCATTTAGTCAATTTGAGAAAAAAATAAATCCGTGGGGCTTGAAGCGATCTACGTCTTTCAAGGCATCTCTTGAAGAATTGGGGGGAAGAAATCTTGTGAACAGTTAAACTCATACATTCTATGTCTCAGCACTCTGGTTCAAGCAGATAATACAGCTGTAATAGGGATGAAAAACCACAGCATCTTCTCTGATATTGTCCGTGTGTTGTGAAGTATCTCTGTCACTAACTAATGCTATTTTAAATCCACCGTTCTCTATTGTGGGGAATTTCAGAGTAAGCAAAGAACTACAGCAAAAAAAACTCAGTATTCAGTCTAATCAGCTGTAAGAAATACTATCATTTTAAGTTTTCTTCATGTCATGTTTGAAGAAGGAGACTGAAGATCATGGAAATTTAGCGACTACCAGCTTTTCTCCCTGTATGTTAAATTTCAGGTTATGTTGAACAAATCCCAAGTCCTTCCTTCCACACGTACTGACTGACTTTCCACTGTTTACTGAAAAAGCTATACAGAAACAATTAAACTGCTAGGAAGAAGATTTTTTTTAAAACTCTGTTATGTTGCTGTTCTGTTTTTAAAATTTGTATGTTTTAGTAGAAACACAAAAATACTCTGGACATGGCACATGTTATTGTCAGCCGTACACCATAACTTAGTGAGGATGTTGAGATGGAAGGGAAATGATTTCTAATATACAACAGCCCAGTGCTCACAACATGTGGCCTTGCAGATGCTACTCAAGCCTCTTCTCATTGTATCATCCTGCAATGCCAAGCCGTCCCTGCCACTGCTGACCCGTGAGACACATTAAACTTCATAAAAGTTAATCTCAAATTAACATTAGACACAGATTTATAAATTGGGTAAGATAATGGGGAAAATCAACTCAGTGTCTTGCATCTTTTGTTTCATACATCCCATTGTACTTAGGCACTGGGCTGAGTGCAAATCTCCCCTGCACTGCCAGGGCGTAAATTCTCTCCCTTCACTTGAGCAAGCAGCACAATAAATCGCCACACACGTACAGTGGTCCCAGCACACCACGTTATGGATCATTAAGCCTTTGTGAAAGCAGTTCAGTTTATTCAGGTACACAAAACTTAATGCTTGAGAAACAAAGGCTAAGCTCTATCAAGTACTGAAACGTTTCTCAAAAAATCCCCATACTTTCAAAAACTGACATAGGGAGAGGGATCAAACACCTCATCCTAACAAATATCTCAGAATCCACACACACTACAAAACTGACATAATTGAATGTCTCATATGCTAGATGATGATTATTGATGATTGATGATGAATGTTTAAGGCTGAGTAATTTACATCTGTTAGATTTAGGAAAACTTCAATAAATAGCCAAAACAATAAGTGGGAATGGGGAGAAGTGGAATAAAGAGTGATCTGACCAACTACTACTGCCTTTCTTGGTTTACAGCAGCACTCCAGGTAATGCGAATGCTTTTTAAAGAGAGGGTAAAGAATGCGAAACATTATTTCGCGAAATTACTATCTCAAAAGGAGGTGAAATGAAAACAAACCTATTATCTTTTCCAATTCAAGGACATTCATATTAATATATATATATACTACTATATATATATATATTATTATATTATGATATATATTATATTATATATGATGTATAGAGTGAAAAAACAGTGACTATTATGCCCGTAATTGTGGTATAGCAGAGTTGCTAAAGGAAAAATATTTTAGGCATGGAGTACTGGAAGGGGACATATCAGACTAAAAGAAGCCTTCTTTCTACAATTTTGGGTAAGTCTTGAGGTCTTTCAATGTATCTAAACAAAGAACTTTAAATAATAAAAAACTTGCCGTCAAAAAAGAACGTGGAGCATTTTATGAGGTGTCTCCACAAGCTGAGAGGTGTCCTGAACAGAAAAGACAAAAACACACAGAAAAAAGGAACAAAATCAGGGGCAGGGTTTAGCGAAATGGGATGCAGATCAAGTGTACCTAAGCACAAAGTCAGGGACTGAAGAGACTTCTATAAACACAAACTTTAAAGCACTGCCATCCAAAAGAAACTGGTTGCACAATCCCTACCCTCAAGATACTGCTTTACTCACTCTTGTCCCTTTCCTTTCACACAGCTCTGAGAGCTCCCTGTGGGTAGCAAAGCATCTGTTTAGGCTTCACAAACACATCAGATTAAGAATTAATTCACAAAAAAAGACTGCTTGGGGGAAAGATGAAAAAGGCTAACTGATCTCATGATTGGTAGTTCCTTCATTCTGATCATAACATGAAGGTTTCTGCTGACACAAGGAAAGAAACAATTACAAGCATAGCGGGAAGCGGAGGACTCAGCATGACATTTTTGGCAAGCAGAAGCGGTTGAAATCGAGTGCCAACGTGACTTGAATCCTTCAGGCAGAGAGGAGATCACCCACTGGAAACAAAAGGGAAAAGAATCCTGTGCCCACAAGATCATGACAAATCAACCAATCTGTCACTGCCTCTGAAAAAGATAAGACAACAGTAGTGAGACACACAAGACACGTCATCTGCATACAAAGGGATGATTACGACACTTGGTTTATTGGACTAAAACAATAAACGCACAGCTTCAGCTCTTTATAGAAACTCACTAAAGTTCATAAAATGTGTGGGCTTAAGGATGCCTTGCTTTTTTTATCCTGTACCCAAAGTCATGCATGCATATCCTTTAACCATTTAGAGACCACACTAGGTCAAAAAATTGTTCTGGTCACCCTCGTTCCTTCTCTGAGACTGAAAAGTATTGAGCTCACTTATTTCTTTCAGTCTATGCATCCCTTACGCAGCAACCTTTCCCACTGCGCTATATATCTGTCATGCATAATCCTGTGTTGCTTGATTACACCAAGAGGGTCCTGGCACTTGAAAACAATACCCACACAAACCACGTTTTTAAAAAATACTCTTGTGTGCCCTATTTTGTTCAGCCCAATTTCCCATTACCTTCAGTCAGGGCATTACACACATTGCGTAACAGGGGACATTACTAGCCCTCAAACCCATTTTCCTAAGTGCACCCACACTTTGTTTCTCTTCTAACCCACCCTTTCACCCAATCTGACAGATTTTGACCATCTCAAGACCCAAATTCAGCTGTTTACCAAGATAATGTCCCAGCATGGTAATATCATTGCATCAGACCTGCCCATCAGCACTGGGTGGCTGATCCCATGTATTCTCAACCACTCTTTCATCGCAAGGGACACACAATTCCCACAGTGGAGAGATAACTCCAAAACCACTCCCAAAATGCTCCCAGCACAATGATTCACCTCACAGCTTCCTTTGCAGGCTCACATTACCCACAATCTCAACACTACTGCGTTGCTTGAAATGCTGATATGTCTAATACAACAAACATCACTGAGCTTCTCTCCTTCTGGGTATCATCTTATTAAACTGGCTTTCTTTCATCCTCAGGCCAGACTCTAAATGAGCGGGCTACCTGCAGCATGGCGTGCTTTGAGAACTGTGCTTAAACTTTCACCTGAAACAAGATAACTTCCAATTGACCTGAGATTTTCCCCCTACTCTTCAAAAGCTCAAATAGGGCTGGAATCCTGATCAATGTTTGCTAAGAATTGTTTTTTTTTTTTACTACAGTTGCTCACATGCAGAAAGTGAAGGAACCAAACACAATGCATCTCTTCTGCTTCAGTTACCACTTCACTGCTTTATTGTGTTACCGGACCTCACCAGGTCCTCCTTGCAGGATCTTAGGGAGTCCCACATGCCCTTCAGCTCCAAAAGCAGTCTGCCTACACCATCACAAACACTGCTCTGAGAGCTGCCCCACAGCAAGCATGAAGGAAAACACATGTCTTGCCACATGGTTTTGCTAATATAAGTCCTGTTGCATAAGAATCTGCTGTAATAAGGCCACGTGAGCCCTCCTTGTTGATGCCTTATTCTTAGAAGCCTTAAAAATCACCATTATTTTTAAAAAAGTAATCAATGAAGCCCAAACCTTCTGTGGCAACGGTTATGTAACCAGAATGCTGCCACAATTAACACCAGCTATTGCCAGTGTGTATCTATTGCCTGTGACAGCTATGAAGACGCTTGCCAGAGAAGTACACCTGTCTCTCCCTAGCAAGAGAACAGAAGGCAGAAATACCATGAGCAGATTGATTCCAGCAGAGGACTCCACCTAGAATGTTATTTAATGACAGACGCACTACTGTATGTCATGCAAAGAAAATCATGCTGTACTTGCCTGCAGTGCTCAGGAGAGCAGGATGTGCAAACCAGGGGAATTGCAACCAGGAGGAATGGTTAGCAGTTCAATGGGAAGTGAGTGCACAGCAGGGCAGAAGAGTTTGATATATTTTTCCTCTTTCAGAACCAGGGCATGCTCATCAGGCAAGACCTCCTATGAAATATCCAGGGTCTGAATAGCAGGTCATGGAAAGAATTCATTTGGTTAACTTTACAAGATGATATGAAATACATGTGAGATAGACGGGCCACATAGACAAATAAAGCCTGTACTGGAAGCCTCCAACACTGGAGCAAATTCCCAGTTATCCCTGTTAAAGACGTGAAAGTGGCCTGTGGTGTGCCAGAGCTAAAATTAAGCTTTGACCACAACATGAGATGCAAATTGCTGTGCTAAACAATGGGCACCTGTGATTGACGAAGGCAGGCTTTGTCCAGATTTTTTCCTTAAAGCACCAGCCACCACGCTTTTGGCCCTCATGAATTGGTATGGCTGTGCCACCACAGGACCAGGACAAAAGCTATTAAGCTCTTTCTTACAAACCTTTATCTTATAAAAAAGAAATTAGGGAGTCTTAATTATAAGGTAAAAATTCCATCAAATGATTTCACCGCTAGCAGCATAGACATTAGCAAAAAATATTGTAGTGATTGTCCCTAGCTTATAAGAGATGAAACACCCAGAAAAGATTTTCTGTGAGTCAAATGTGAATAGCATTCAATATAATTGGAGAATAGCAGTGAATTTGGTCCAGAAAACACTAAAATTGTACAGTCAGCAAAACCAGGAAAATTGTCCATAATGAGTTGATTCTGGATTAATTTGATATTATGAATGTAATTTTTAAGTTAAATTTCCTTTAGAATCCTAATTTATCCTGTCAAAGAATCATTACCTAAAGTCATAGGGACATGTCTCAACTTTCTTTGCCATGTTAAAAAACTATTTTAATAGGCTTTAAAATAGTTATATATTTAGTTTCTTTCAGGAAAAAGCTTGAGAAAGTGAGGAGTTTTCTAAAGCACCTTTTGAATAACAATAAAGAGAAGAATCTGAATTGAGAATGCAGCTGATGGACTGCGCCGAGTAGAGAGAGTTTGCGTTTCAGCCTCTGAAGACTGAAAAGGCTTCTGGCTGGTTTTAACATGCACCATTCTTGCAGCAGTCTCTCAACAGCTTCCAGCATTACCTGGCTTCAGCTCTCACTAAGCCAAAGAATCATCAGTCTACTGAGGGACTGGTCTCCTTGGCACGAGTCTCTGATACAACAAATACATTTCACTATTTGCAAGGGGGCTAAACACAACAGCCTGCACGTCCTGGAATGTGGGTACTCACCATCTTTACCAGCAAAGTTAATGGTGTATGCAAAAATTCAATTCTTCTTGAAACAACGCGAAAAGCCAGATGTTATCCAAATGACAGTGTAAAATTTCATTATATGGCTATTGACAAAGGGGCACACTTCCCGGTTACAGCTATCTGGTACTAGATGTTGTAGTTAACACATAAGAGGTGCTGTAATGTATTCTGAGATAGTGCTTAGAATTTCTATTCAAGATACACAATATAAGTTGTCAGCAGAGCAAACAAATTTCCATTTAATTTTACCTGCTGAAAAAACAGTTCCAATTCTGACATATTGCTACCAAGCAAGCCATGTAAGGGCTGAAAGTGCTCGCTTCCCATGGCTGCACCAAAACAAAACAGAGGGAGGCTGACAACAGCAGTTTTCTTTGCATTTGTGCGTTCTACACATAAACAAAAAATCTTTAAGGGGAAAATAAAAAAACCCGCATGTCAAACACACCAAAATAAGTAATACTCATAAAAGTACAGAACAATCGCAAGAATATATTTTCTGAAATGCAGGCAGAGAATAAGGCCAGTTGGCCCTAAAGATGCACTACCCGTGTACTGAACTATTTGTTTAAATTATCTCTATAGATGACACGATTCTATATAAATCCTCTAGAAATCTGGATGTAGATTTTCATTTTTTTTTTCCCCAGAAATTCCTAAACACCTTCATTTGATACCAGAATTATCTGGAAGTTTCATAGGGAAAATGTTACATTAGT
>NDFG01001790.1:0-18858 GCA_002167245.1 Sporophila hypoxantha
TTATTTTTTAAATTTTTTTTTTTTTTATCATTTTTTTTTTTTTTTTTTTATTTTTATATTTTTTTTTTTTTTTTTTTTTTTATTATTTTTTTTTCTTTTTTTTTTTTATTTTTTTTATTTTTTGTTTTTTATTTTTTTTATTTTATTTTTTTATTTTTTTTTTTTTTTTTTCTATTTTTTTATTATTTTTTTATTTTTATTTTTTTTTTTTATTATATATTTTTTATATTTTTTATTATTTTTTTTTTTCATTTTTATTTTTTTTTAAGAAATTAATAGTTCCTGGTTTACCTAGACATCCTCCAAACCCTTAGTCCTTGGATTGGAAGAGTTTACTTGAACCAGTCTATGTTTTCCAACTTGAAGCTTTATTTTGAACCCTTCCTTCAGTTACCTGAATGCTCTTGTGCGATTTGTACTCACTGTGGCTGGAGTTTCATGCAACACATGCCCACAGAGTCTACCCCCCCCCCCCACCCCAAAAAAAAGCCATCCCATGTGCCCAGAGTAAAAACTCTATTTTGCTGTTCTGCAAGGTGCATGCTGAATGGTCTCTATGTCTGAGAGCAGGCCACTCAGTGGGAGAGGTAGCATTGTTTTGCCTACTTAAAAACAAGGGGGGGGGGGGGGGCACCCAAGATGGTCTGATTGTCCTAAAGCTTTGCTGCAAGCACCCAGGTAGTCCAAACTGGGGGGTGCTACCATCCGAATACCTGGACTAAAGCTTTCAAAGCCATCTCTTTTGATTATCATTCCAATTTACTTATCTGGGGATACCTGGCTGTACTTTGATCAGCTGGTTAGACTTGTGTTGTCCTTCTCCAGCTAGATGTGTTTGATTGTCAATTCTGTCCTTGCCTTCAGTCTGCTATTAATTGATTAGTAAACACCTCCATCCCCCTTCTCACAGCGTGTATTCTGTAGGTGACAACAACATGGTCATAATATATTTTAAATCATAGGGGGTTTAGACATGAGCTGTAAGCATGGCCCTCATTAGGCCATTAAAACAAGGTAAGTCCTTCCTATAGTCTTTAGCTGCCCTACCACAGATCCTTGATTTCCCTGTAAACCAATGGCTGATACCTGGGATTCTGCCCCCTTCTTTCATAACATATGGAGGCAACGAGGAATTTCGAGATTATTTGCCAGTCTCCTTCCTTAACTGCTTCTTTCCGGATCCTTTCTCAGGGATCTTCTGGGGTTGAGGGACAAGGTGGCTCTGGGGAATCCAAACTGTCTTCTGGGGAGGAAGAATAACTTGGAGCAGAAACATTTCGATTAGAAATAGTGTGACAGTTGAGCTTAGCATCTTTCATCATGGGGTTATATTTTTGCCAGAGGGTGAGGCAGAGGTTGCTGCCATTTTGTCTGGTGTTGGGGAGGAAGGGCCTTGATTTAGGATGGTGGACTTCCGGGGTGGAGTTCTGGAGGCATGGCCCAGGGTGAAGGTGGAATGATTGACAGTGGGGCATGACCCACAGTTGTGGAGGTGGAGTCTGGAGGTTTGTTCCGGGAAGAAGAGAAGGTTGTGGTCCAGGAAGTGGAGGAGCCAAGATGGAGGGAGAATGGTCGGGCTCCCAAACCACATTTGGGCTCCTTCAATCTTGAATCTCCAGGGCATGATGCTCCAAGACCGTGTGGCCATTGCCATCTTGGACCATCGTGGAAGGTCTGAGAAAGGCAGGTTTGAGGGGAGGTCCTGAGTCAGGAGTGACCAACAGATTTAGTTTTCAACACGCTGCTTGCTGGTGAAGGGTCTCAAGGATGGTGTGGAAGATGGGGAGCATGCAGGGTGCAATGGGGTCCCTTTTGATTGAAAGGTTGTACAGTTTAACTCCCACTGAATCCCAAAATTCAATGGCATGGATTTTGTCAGCAGAGGCATCTGGAAAATTTTAAATGATCCACTTCAGGATTGATTTTAATTCATTCTTTGAAAATATTGTGTCATGATCAGTGAGAATTAAAGCATCCATATATACATTCCTTTCTACTTTGGACATCTGGCTGCCCATTTTTCTCTTTCTCTGCCTTATGGGGAAGAGCCCATAACCGGAACGCCCCAAATCAATTTTTGGACGTGGGTGCATATTGTAAAAACACAGTGGCAAAATGGGCAAAAAATGTCTTGCATTTCCCCAAATCCACCTGCAATCCTACGCAGGTGAAATCGTCGTTGTCCCTCCCGATCCTGGGCAAGGTCCCTTGAAGCAACGATGAATCCGCTGGGCCCGACACAATCCAAAATCCCAGGGAGCGCTGGCCTATCCATCAGCTAACCCCAGCTGATGTGACTGACACAGGGAGCCCTGAATGTCATGGTCCCTGTTCGGGTGCCAAATGTCACAATGACGGTGGCTGTGACAAACCTCTCTGGTTCCTTGACTTCCCGGCGAGGGTGGCGAAAATGAAAAGGAGCAGGATCAATGGAATTGTTTAAAGGAATTTTAATAACAGGGTGAAAAACAATAAACATGGAAAAGTTGAGAATAGTATGGGGGGCAGGATCCAAAGACCCGAGACAAAGGGGAAGCAACAACATGTACACTTGGGGGTAYAACACTCTAGAAAAACAACCATATAGGGGAAAACAAGTAACCAATAGGGGAGTAGAACTTGGACAAGTTAGCATAACAACACTAAAGGCCTTTAGGGGAACTCTCAAGCTCACCCTAAGTTAAACCAATGATTTCCAGGGGTTGGAACTTGCGCCCAATTCTTTTGGGGTAAAATCTGGCTGACTCTGAGTTACAGCTGGGCTAACTACTGCACTGCTGCTTTGCACTGGCCCCTTGGGACCATGCAGCCCAACAGAGCCACAATGATGTCCTTGGTTCCATGAGGCTCCACAGTGTCACAATGGTCCCTTGGATCCATGGTGCTCTGCAGTGTCACAATGGCTCCTTCATTTCACAAGGCTCCCAATGTCACACTGGTCTCCATAGGAAGGAAACCATGGAGCCCCATGTTTCAGGAGCTGATGAACAGCAGCCACCAGAGGTCAAGGCAAGCCTGACCTGTCTGTCCTGGCAGGTTTGTTTGGAGTAACCCTTGGATATTTGAAATTATGAATGTGGAATCCTAATTTCAGACATTTGTGCCTGGAGAAGACAGATGCTTTTCTTCCATAAAAAGAAAAGCAGAGAGCTCTTTCCAGCGTTTGGAAAACAGGTGAGTGCTGGCACTCAGGAGTCAAAGACCAGCCAGACCTGTCTGTCCTGGCAGCTTTTGTCTGGCAGTAATCCTTGGATACACAGAAATTTGGAGGTGGAATCCTAATTTTGGCCATAGATGCCTGGAAAAAATGGACAGTTCTTTTCCATAAGAAGGAAAGCCCAGAGCCCCAGTGTTTCAGGGGCAGATGGGAGTGGCCTTCCACATTCCAAGGTCAGCCAGACCTGTTAAGTGACCCCTGGGAGGCCAAGGCAGCCACACGTATTTTGTGTTCCCTTGGTTCCACAGGGCCCTGCAGTGTCACAGTGGTTCTCTTGCTTCCATGATGCCCTAAGGTGTCATAATGGCCCCTTGGTTACACCAGTCCTTAAGGTTCTTAATGGTCTCCATAGTTCCACAAGGCCCCACAGTGTCCTAATGGTCTATTGGTTCCCTGAAGCCCCTCTGTGTCACCATTGCCCCTTGGTTCCATGGGCTCCAGTGGTGCCACAATGATCCCCTTGGTTCCATGGGCTCCAGTGGMGCCACAATGATCCCCTTGGTTCCATGGGCTCCAGTGGTGCCACAATGATCCCCTTGTTTCCACAACTTCCCATAGTGTCACAATGGCTCCTTCCCTCCATGAGGCCCTGCAGGCTCACAATGACCCTTTGGCTCCATGGGGCCTCACAGTGTCACAATGGTCTCCATGATTCCATGGGGCCTTGCAATGCCACAATGGTCTCACTGGATCCATGGTGCCCTGCAGGATCACAACGGCCCTTTGGCTCCACAAGGCCCTGAAATGCTACAATTGTCTCTTGGTTGCACAAAACCCCGCTGCTTCACACTGGCCTTTTGGGACCATGCAGCCCAACAGAGCCACAATGATGTCCTTGGTTCCATGAGGCCCCACAGTGTCACAATGGTCCCTTGGATCCATGGTACCCTGCAGGGTCACTATGATGCCCTGCATTTCACTAGGCCCCAAAGTGTCCAAATGGTCTCCATGGTTCCTCAAGACCCCACAGTGCCACAATGGCCCCATGGATCCATGGTACCCACAGTGTCACAATGATGTCCTTGGTTCCACAAGTTCCTACAGTGTCACCATGGCCCTTTGGGTCCACAACACCCTGCAGTGTCAAAGTGGTCTCCATAGGAGGAAAACAACCGAGCCCTGGGGCAGATGAGAGGCAGTCACCAGAGGCCGAGGCTAGCCAGACTTGACTGTATTGGCAGATTTTGTTTGGGAGAAACCCTTGGATATAGGGAATTTTAGAGGTGGAATCCTAATTTCAGCCATGGGAGCCTAGACAGGAAAGACAGTTCTTTTCCATAGGAAGGAAAGCATGGAGCCCCAGTGCTTCATGGTCAGACGGGAAGTGGCCCTTGACACGCCAAATTCAGTGGGACCTGTCAGACAGCCCCCAGGAGTCCAAACCAGGCAAACCTGTTCCATGTTCCCTTGACTTCATGGGTCCTAACACTGTCACGGTATTCTCCTTGATTCCATGAAGTCTTGCAATGTCACAATGGCTTCTTGGTTCCATGAGCCCCAACAGAGTCACAAGGGTCCCTTGGCTCCATCCGGCTCCGCTGTGTCACAATGGCTCCTTGTTTCTATGGGCCCCAAGGTTTGATTACTGACCCTTGCATCCATAGGGCCCCTGAGTTGCACATGAGGCACCACGGGGGTCACAACGACCCTGGGTTCATGAGTGTCCCAAATGACACCGTGGTGTCCTCTGGACCCGCATATGTCACAAGCTTACCCACTGAGGCTGGCGGAGGTGGAGGGAGAGAGGAGGAGGAGGGAGGAGGAGGAGGACGAGGACGAGGACGAGGAGGAGCAGGAGGGGAGGATGGAGGGAGAGGACGAGGAGGACGAGGAGGACGAGGAGGAGAAGGAGGAGGATGAGGAGGAGGAGGAGGAGGAGGAGGAGGATGAGGACGAGGAGGATGAGGAGGAGGAGGAGGAGGAGGAGGAGGAGGACGAGGAGGAGTGACGACGGAGGACAGAGGAGAGAGCGAGGAGGACGAGGAGGGAGACGAGGACGGAGGACAAGGAGAGGAGGAGAGTGAGTGAGGGGAGGACGAGGAGGACGAGGAGGATGGATGAAAAGGAGGAGGACGAGGACAACGGGAGGATGAGGAGGAGGGGAGGGAATGAGGAGGAGGACGAGGAGATGAGGATTGGGATGAGAGGAGGAGGAGGATGAGGCAGACAAGAGGAGGAAGTGACCATGAAGGTAAGGAGGAGGTAGTGGAGGATGATGAGGAGGACGAGGAGGAGAAGGAAGTGACGAGGAGAAAGACGGGACAAGGACGAGAGGAGGAGGAGGCAGGGGGAACAGTGAAGTGGAGACGGGACCAATGAAGACGAGGAGGATGAAACGAGGAGGAGACGAGGAGTGCAGGAGGATGAGAGGGAGAAGGAGATGAGGACAAGTTTGAGAGGAGGAGGAGGACTGAGGGCGAGGATGAGGACAAGGAGAGGAGGAGTGCAGGAGGAAAGGAGATGAGAGGATTGAGCAGGGGAAGAGGAGGATGAGGACAAGGAGAGAGGAGGCAACGAGAAGAGCGAGGAGGAGGACGAGGATGAGTACAAGGAAGACAAGGAGGAGGAGGAGGAGGAGGAGGAGGAGGAGGAGGAGGAGAGGAGGAGGCAGGAAGAGGAGGAATACAAGAGAGAAGGTGGAGGATGAGAGGAAGAAGAGGAAGTGGTACAAGGAGAGAAGAGAGGAGAGAGATACGAGGAGGACAGAGGAGGAGGGTGAGGATGAGGAGAGGCAATGGAGTGGAGGGAGGAGGAGGTGGATGTGAGGGAGAGAGGACACAGATGAAGATGAGGACAAGGAGGAGGCAGAGGATGAGGAGGAGACGAGCGAGGAGGACGATGATGAGGAGGAATACAAGGAAGACGGGAGGACGAGAGGAGGAGGATCAGGATGATTGGGGAGGAGGAGGACAAGGAGGAGGAGATGAGGCGAGGAGGAGAGGATGAGAGGACAAGGAGGAGCAGGAGGAGGCGGATGATGATGATGAGGAGGAAGACGAGGAGAACGAAGAGGTACAAGGATAAGAAGGAGGACAAGGAGGAGTACGAGGAGAAGGAGGAGGAGGATGAGGACAAAGATGAGGATGGGGAGGAGGAGGAGGGGGGGACGAGAAGGATGAAGATGAGAATGAAGGAGGAGGAGGAGAGAAGGAGGAGGAGGGGAGGAGGAGGATGATGAGTAGGAGGAGGAGGATGACGAGGAGGAGGACGAGGATGGCGGGGAGGAGCATGAGGAGGAGGACAAGGCGGAGAAGGAGGAGGAGGATGATGTTGATGAGGAGGAAGACGAGGAGGACTAAGAGGACAAGGATTAGGAGGAGGATGAGGAGAAGTATGAGGAGAATGAGGAGGAGGAGGGAAAAAAGGAGGACAAGGAGAAGGAGGACAATGTGGAGGATCACGAGCTGGAGGATGACGATGACGACCCGGCCGAGGAGGAGGATGAGCAGGAGGAGGAGCAGGATGAGGAGGAGCAGGAGGTGCAGGAGGAGGGGGACGTGGAGAAGGAGGATGAGGAGGAGGCGGACGAGGAGGTGGAGGACGAGGAGAATGTGCAGTGTGGAAGTTCATTGGCATCACAGAATAACCAATATGATCCTGTGAAGCCAAATTTATTATCCCTAAAAAGAATATATTTATAATAAATCCCCACTGTCCACGTGTCTCTAGCTAATACGTGATTGGTTAATCCCAGCTGTTCACATGCCTAAAATAGAATGCTGATTGGATCACCTCGTTTTTCACGTGTCTTGCTGTGGTCGTCTGGCCCACCCATGGCTCACTTTTTTCTTACCTTCCCTAGCTTGCTGACAAACTTGCTGAGTCCTGATGCCTCTTCTACATTATCCTTACAGTCAGAGCCTAAGAGATGCACACTACGTTTTGGACTTTGGAATTTGTGCCTGATGTCAAGCATCTGTTGAATGCTAGGGGCAAACAGTGTCAATTTCCCAAAATAGCACGGTCCTCCTAATGCTTTCTGAGGAATTGCAGGCCAAGCTCTATCTCCACAAATGAGAAAAATTCCAGGAGGTTACATGCTTGCTGGTTTTTGTTTTAGGGACACAGACCATGTCCAATTGGCACAGTATGCCGTGGTATTGTAATACCATGAAGAAACAGGAGATATCCAAGCACTATCATCTCCAGGTTTTCCTGACTTCTCCCTAATCAGCTCTTTACCCTTGTAGTACTCAAAGAACAAACAATAATTTCCTTGCACTGATCCCAAAATATCCAGTTCCTGTAGTTCCTGACTTGTAGAATTTAAACCTTGAGTGATTGTAAATGCCTGACCTCCTAAAGGATTTCTAGAGATTTTTTGTTTTTCACACATTTTCTGTGAATCCCATGTTGATCAGTACACCAATTTGACCAGGCCTCTCTCTCAGATGTTGCCGATTAAATTTAAGCTCTGTCCCAATTTCCAATATTCTTCCATGGTCTAAGGAATTTACAATAAAGCAGGTGCAATAAGGATCCAAAGGTGTACGTACGTAGTGATAATGCAGAAAGTATTCTTGCCCTTGTTCTGTTTAGCTCCTGTATACCCCATCGTTTAGCTCGCTGTGCTCTATATTTATTACTCCCTGCATTTCCTTAATCACTTTGCACTGAGCAAACATTGTCAATATTTGCGCAGACCTGCTGCCATTGTTGCTTGTTGTCGTCAATTCACGCCTGCGCTTTGCCCAAATTGCTTTAGCTCATTCCCACTCAAAATCTCTAAAGTGATGTATTTGTGGTATTGCTATTCCTACTCCACATTCAGTAGCTATTATCTTGCTCTCTAGTACAATTTGGTTAACTATAGCAATTAAAGCAAGGTTAAACTGCACCTACAGTAACAATCTTTGCTCATATACTTCTATCAAAGATACATCCTGGAGAAAACTCTGATATCCTCCTGAGTTACGCCCTAAAAATTTAGCCAATGCTACTCTCGTGGTAACTGTGTTAAGTATGCAAAAGCAGTTATTGCATATTAGCTTAATAGGCTTAAATTTTTGCTTTTTCCCTCAAACCACTGCTAAATTATGTTCTTGACGAACTTGTCACCAAGTTTTTAAGTTACACTTTATGCAAAGAACCTTAAGCCATGGCTTACATGCACAACCATGCAGGTAACAAGCATTTTCAGTCTGATTTGCAACTTGCAATGAAAGTGAAGGTAAAAGAAGTCTGTCTACATCTAACCTGTGTGTATTAAGCCTACGTGGAGTTGCTAGTACTTCCTCAGCACAGTCCAGCAAATTTGGTAGATATTCCAACTGTTGTTCAACTGTCAGGTGCTGAAGAATTGGATTCAGGGCTGTCTGGAATTGGTGCTTTTGCTGATTCTCCGCCTCTGGGCACAACATGGGTTGATGACCATGGTTTCAGATAGGGCTTCAGCCACTTGGCTGGAATCCAACGAATGCCTTTATCTGTAAGTAAGCACATATAACCTCTTCCTATTAATTTTACTGTAGCTGGTCCTTCCCACACCCCTGTTTCTGGACTTTTGAACATGACCTGAATACCGTCAGGCAACTCCTCACTTGGATTACGTGTGAGGGCATGATGCACAAGAATAGGTGGATCTCCCCTATCTCCTGTTGTTCTGAGGTAATTAAGAACAAAAATGGCATCAGCTGTTTTTTCCTCAGGGGATAACCCTGTAGTTCCCCCTTTTTGTTTTTGCAGCATGCCCTTGAATGTCTGATGGGCACGCTCAATAATTGCCTGACCAGTAGGATTGTGAGGAATACCAGTGTCATGTTGAATACCCCATAAATTATAGAAACACTTGAATCTTAAGGAACAGTAAGCAGGACTATTGTCAGTCTTAATTGCTAAGGGGATACCTAACATGGCAAAGCAATTGTGCAAATGTTTCTCTACATGACGTGCTGTCTCACCTGTTAAGGGAGTAGTCTATATAACACAAGAATAAGTATCAATGCAAACATGTAAAAACTTATTCTGACTAAATTCTGCTACATGAGTTACATCCATTTGCCATAATTGAAAGGGTTGAGTACCCCTAGGGTTAACACCAGTGCCTAAACCAATGCCATCTCATTGACAATCAGGACAAGATCACACAATACTAGAAGCATCAGTAAGAGGAATACCAAATTGTTTGACTAACATTTTTGCAGATTGATGAAGAAATGCATGGGAAGTTTTAGCTTGCTGAAATTTATCAGAGTTTGGCATTGGCCAGACAGTGGCTACTAACTGATCAGCTTCAGCGTTACCTTCAGACAGACCAGGGAGAGCTTGATGACTATGAACATGAGTAATAAAATATTCCTGCTGTCGTTGATTTAGGTTTTTAAGCAATCGGCTTAAAAGGGAATACAGATGCTCATTACTCACTTCTTCATGTACTGCTCTTTCTAGGCGTTAGACACAGCTAACTAAATGAAGTGAATCAGAAACAATGTTAATGACCTCATTGTTCCAGTTTTCAAAAGCCCAAATCACAGCTTTCAATTCTAATGTCTGCAACGTATCTTTTACCTCTCCAAAAAGGACATGCTTTTTCCACACTTTGTCTTGCTGCCAAGTGCAGGCAGCCTTTTTTGACCTTTTACCTGCATCTGTAAATACTGTCTGCCCAGACACRGGACAGTCAGATCTCCAGGGTCTGTCCTCCAGACGCTGATGCTCCCCTGAAGATAACACCCGGTGCCGTGGGTAAGTGTTGTGAACTTTACCATCATATTTAGTTAAAGCTATCTGTAAAGAAACAGAATGCTTAATTCTCTATTTAAGATATTAGTTAGCTAATGGTACTACAATTGAATATGGTTCATGTCTCTCAATTTCTAATATTCTCTCACTACCTGTCATAATCAAATGAGCAAAAAGTTCTAGTTGAGTGGTAATAGTTCTAGATTATTTTACAGGTAAAAATACTCATTATAAAATAATGAAAGGATTAGCTTGAGTTTTAACCTATTGATGAATCAAGGCGAAAGGATGCTTGGCATAATTGTCATCTTCTTTGCTTTGGTTGATGATCATCAATTGAACTGGAACATCTTCAATCAGATGATGTTCATGTGAGGTAGCAACCTTTGTGGCAATGTGATCCAAGGCCTGCTGTTGTTTTTTATCTTGGGTCTGGCATTCATCTGCTCGAGACGAAATACTTAGCAACTGCATTAATGGTTCAAGTTCTTTGTTAGTTATCTTACAAATAGTTCTAATCTATTGAATATCTTCTGCTAACTTCTGGACATCATGTACAGTTTTAATCTCAGTGGTAATGGTGAGTTTCTGTGGTTTCACTACAGACTGATCAATCTGCTACTTGAGATATTTCTAAGGAGCAGAAGATTGCACTTTATAAGGAGCAATTTTTATACTCCTTTCTTCTAGCAAAACTGTCATGGTTTTTAGAACAGTTACAGAGTCTAATTGTTTTCCAGCCACTAATATATCATCCATGTAGTGATAGATGATATACTCAGGGAATTGCTGCTGAACAGGTGTTGAGAAATAGTTACGTGACAAAAGTCATGTAGACATGCTTCAAGTGGCTGAAGAGCTTGGAAAATACTGAACTCAGCTAATCTGAGCTATGGATGTAGCAAGGCCACTGTATCCTTGAGCATAGATACGGTAGTTAATAAGAGCATGAGAAAAGAAAGTGTAATTCTTAAGAATGTAAACACAAGGTGGAGCTGACATGTACAGAATAACCAATAGATTGCTTAAGTTACAGAATATGCATTAGCTTATTATCTTACTGTATAAAGGTCTGATGCTCTAATCAATAAATGAAGCTTGCTGATCCCTCATATTGAGAGTGTAAGTTTTCCCTCGCTGTGACAAATGGCTCGCCGTAACAAATGGCTGCCCAAACAAGGACCCTAAAAAGGGATGGACCCTAAACAGGACTGGAGCCACAGTCCGGCGTAGCCTGTGTTGGTCCTGAAGCAGCCGGGAGGCGAAAGAGCTGGTTCCGCCCCGAGCGACCCTAAAGAGGGGTCTCGGTGGCTCCGAGCGACCCTACCTAGGAGATTTAGCCAGTTCCGTGCCCTGAGCGACCCTATCGAGAGGAGTCTCTGCCGACTTAACACCGCCGACGTCTTGCAAGGGCTGCAACAGCGCTGACGTTCTTAGGTATGGATAGACAAGCGGCGTATGATCTTTTTAATGCTTTTTAGAAAAGCGAGGATTAAAGGGTATTGACCTGGGAAAAGGGCTCCCAGGATTGCTAGCATATGGGGTAGCAAAAGGGTGCTTTGCTCACCCTAATCAGGTCTTTGAGGAAGCGGAATGGCATAGATTTGGAGATAAGTTGTGGGAAGCTGTGTTAGATGATTGTAAAACTGCAAAAAAGTTGTCTAAGATGTGGCGGTCAGTTACAAATGCATTGAAACAATATCAGGCAGAGCAGAAGGCTGCACAAGCAGCCTCTGCACGGTTGGGAATACCTGTCTCCAGCAGGGGAGGTGGGGCCACTACATCTAGCTTTTCCTTTCCCCTTCCTCCAGCTACTAACACGGTGCTTTTTGCCGGTGGGTTCAAACTCGGTGGCGACTGCTCCGTGGCTCCCACCGCGGCTTCCCCCGCGCCTCCGTTCACTCCCCCCGCAGCTTCCCCCGCACCTCATCTCGCCCCCCGCGCCTTTGCTGGCTCCCTCAGCACCTCCGCTTGTAGCGGGGGATTGCCCCTCCCCCTCAGTTTCGGCTTACAGAGATAGGGAGGAAGGGACACTGGTAATGGTTGATTCAGAGCCAGTGCGAATTGCAAATGAAAGGCAGAAAGCATAGAAAGAGATTGCAGGAGACGCAATAGCCACAGGCTATGTTAGTAGAAGCAGTGAAAGAGTTAGCGAGTAGTTTAAGGGAACAAGCACAGGCAATGCAGAGTTAAGTGTTGGCTGCCCTTGCCCCCTTGCAAGTGTCAAAAAATCAGCCACAATGACAAAGACCTTCACGACTCCACTCGGCTTAGACCTAGCAACCTCAGTAGACTGCACCTTAATAGACTGTAAACCACAACGTATCCCAACAGAGATCAAAAGACCTATTACATCAGGCGGACAGCCTGCGAGAGCTTTATTAATTGGACGCTCGTCTGCTAGCATGCTGCGACTTACAATACTTGTTGGACTAATTGATGCTGATTACACAGGGGAAATACAAATAATGGCACAAACGTTATTTCCACCACTGTTTATTCCGGCTCGATCCCGGATCGCTCAGCTAATCCCACTGCCTCAACTCACCGGAGGAGTTTTACCGCTTAATGAAAGGCAGCGTGGTGAAAGTGGTTTTGGTTCCACAGGGACAATCGCATTGTTAACAGTGGATTTAAAGCATCATCCTAAAAAATATATTGACATTCAGTATTAGGGTCAAACCCTTACCCTAGTTGCACTCCTGGACACTGGTGCAGACGTTAGCATCATAGGGATGCAGAAATGGCCACCCCAGTGGCCCACACATGCTACAACTGCTACAGTCACAGGAGTGGGAGGACTTAGGCTTGCACGGAAATGCCCTCTGCTGAAAATTATCATAGAGGAGAAGACTGTCATTTGTACAGTTTCTGTAATACCACTCCCTGAGGGTATCCACGCCTTGTTGGGTCGCAATGTTTTGCCACAATTGGGAATGGTCCTTACTACAGATCTCCCTTTATATGGACGGCCATTGCATAGACTTTCCCGATCCCACTCCAATTGAAAACAGAAGACCCGGTGTGAGTTGAGCAATAGCCTTTAAAAAGAGAAAGTCTCATTCAGGCACACGAACTGGTACAGGAGCAGTTTAATCAAGGACATCTCTGACTATCTGTTAGTCCTTAGAATACTCCTATTTTTTTGATTAAAAAGAAGTTTGGCAAATATCGACTCCTGCATGATTTATGTGCCGTCAATGATCAGATGTATAGTATGGGAGCTCTACAGCCCGGACTGTCTAATCCTGCAATGCTCCCTGAGGGATGGTCTCTCCACATTACTGATTTAAAGAACTGCTTTTTCACCATTGCCTTGCATGAGGCAGACAAGCAGCGTTTTGCTTTTACCCTACCTGCATTGAATTGAGAAGGGCCTGCACAAAGATATGAATGGACAGTACTCCCACAGGGCATGCGTTYCTCGCCCACTCTTTGCCAATTGTATGTTGATGAAGCCCTGCAGCCAATTCGAAAGGCGTGGCCTGAAGTCATAATTTACCATTATATGGATGATATTCTCCTTGCTCAATCATCACCATTTTCTCCAAAGCAAAAACAACAATTGGCTCAAATCTTTTAGTCTGAGATAATAGTTACATTCTATTGTTAAGGCTGTCATTATAGTGGGCATTATAGCTTTGCTAATAGTACTAATTCTGCCTTGTTTTTGCATGTGCTTACAAAATATGATACAAAAGATGATATCTGCTACAATTAATCAAGCATTGCTTGTGCAAAAGGAAAACAGGGGAGTTGTGGAGGAATGGTTACGTGACGAGGGTCACGTAGACATGCTCCAGATGGCTGACGAGCTTGGAAAATACTGAACTCAGCTAATCTGAGCTATGGATGTAGCAAGGACACTGTATCCTTGAGCACAGATACTGTGGTTAATAAAAGCATGAGAGAAGAGAATGTAATTCTTAAGGAATGCAGAAAAAAGGTGGAGCTGACATTTACAGAATAACCAATAGATTGCTTAGGTTACAGAATATGTATTAGCTTATTATCTTACTGAATAAAGGTCTGATGCTCTAATCAATAAACGAAGCTTGATGATCCCTCATATTGAGAGCCCGAGTCTTCTCTCACCATGACATTCCCCCTCTCTCCTGCTCCATCTCCCAGCCCAGCTCGGCCCCCAGCTGCAGGACAACCCTGCTGCCAACCCCGTCCTGCCAGGGATGCCCTGGTGGGATCTCCTTCCCCTTCCCTGTGGCATGGAGGCAAATCCCATCCTCTCCTTGTCCCTCCTCCCCCAGGAAAGGAGCTGAGGATGGAGACCAGGGAGGACAAATCTCCTTGGCAGAACCTCATGGAACAGGCCGTTTTGAGCGGCTCCACGGTGCAAGAACCCAATGGGGAGGAAAAGCCCCAGAGATCCCACAGGAGGAGGGGCTGAAAACCCAGCCCAGGGTGCTCCGAGGAGGAAAGACCCACCCTGAGCCAGGAAGGTGGACAGAGCTTCAGCCAGAGCTCAGAGCTGGTGGCCCATGAGAAGCTTCATGATGGGGAGAAGCCCTACAAGTGCTTGGAGTGTGGGAAGAGCTTTAGGCAGAGCAGCATCCTGATCAGCCACCAGATGATCCACACCGGGGAATGGCCCTATGAGTGTGGGGAGTGTGGGAAGGGCCTCAGCTGCAGCTCCCAGCTCATCATCCACCAATGCATCCACACTGGGGAGAGGCCCTATGAGTGTCCCAAGTGCCAGAAGAGGTTTCAGACCAGCTTCCATCTCCTGCATAAGCGCATTCACACGGATGAGAGGCCCTTCTGCTGTCCCGACTGCGGGAAGGGCTTTAAGCACAACTCCCACCTCCTCATCCACACTGGGGAGAGGCCCTTCGAGTGTGGGGAATGTGAGATGACCTTCAGTTGGTGCTCCCAACTGATCATCCATGAAATGACCCACTCTGGGGAGAGGTCTTACGAGTGTCTTGAGTGTGGGAAGAGGTTTCACACCAGCTCCCATCTCCTCAAGCACCAGCAGATTCACACCGATGAGAGGCCCTTCCGCTGCCCCGACTGTGGGAAGGGCTTCAAGCGCAACTCCAACCTCATCAGACATCGGCGCATCCACACTGGGAAGAGGCCCTACCAGGGTCCTCAGTGTGGGAAGAGCTTCAGCCGTAGCTCCAACTTGACCAGACACCAATGGAGGCACTGGTAAGGGAAGCCCTGCAAATGCCCCAACTGCAGGTGGAGCTTCCTGCCCTCTTCAGAGCCAGTCTGGAGGGTACAGAACATAATATCCAGCATAAACAGAACAAAAACTGGCGATACAAGCATCATAACGTTGCCCTAGGACAGTGACACTGAGAGGCCCCATCAAACCAAGAGTCCATTGTGACACCACGGGGCCTCATGGAACCGTGGAGACCATTATGACACTTTGGGGTGTCATGGGACCAAGGGGCCATTGTGACACATGGGGCACCATGGAACCAAGGAGACCATTGTGACATTATGAGGCCCCATGGAATAAGCAAAAACTTGTGACACTGTGAGGCCTCATGGAACCAGTGAGACCATTGTGACCCTGGGGGTCCCCACAGAACCAAGAGGCCCATTGTGATCCTGTGGGGCCTCGTGAAACCAAGAGGCCTTTGTGACACTGCAGGGCTGCATGGAACCAAAGCTCCAGGGTGACACAGAGGGGCCTCATGTCATTAATGGTCCATTGTGACACTGTGGAGCCAAAGGAGATCATTGTGACACTGCAAACCCCAGGGTCCAAAGGTCCATTGTGACATTGCAGGGCTCATGGAACAGAGGAGTCACGTGACATTGTGGGGCCTTCGGAACCACAGAGACCATTGTGACACTGCAAGGCCTCATGGAATCGTTGGGACCATTGTGACACTGCAGGGCCTTCTGGAACCTAGAGGCCATTGTGACACTCTGGGACACCACTGAACCAGGGAGACCATGGTGACACCGCAGGTGTCCTTGTAATCAACGGGCCATTGTGACACTATGGAGCCCCATAAAACCAAGGGAACACAGAACAGGTCTGGCTGGTTTGGCCTCCCAGGGGCCACCTGACTGGTCCAGCTGACCTTGGCATGTTGAGGGTCTCTTCTCTTCTGCTAATGAAACACTGGGGCTCCATGCTTTCCTTCCCAAAGGAAAATAACTGTTTGTCTCCTCATGGCATCCCTGGCCAGAATCGGGATTTCTCCTCCAAATTTCCTTATATCCAGGGATTGTTCCAATTGGAATATTGCCAGGACAAGTCTGACTGGCAGTGGTTTCACAAGAGTCACCTCTCATCTGACCCCAAAACACTGAGAAAGGCTCCATGTTCTCCTTCCTATGGGAAAGAACTGTCCTGCTTCTCAAGGTTCCCATAGCTCAGATTGGGCTTCCAGCTCCAAAATTCCCTATGTCCAAAGACTGCTCCCAGATAACATCTGCCATTCCTGACAAGTGTGCCAGGCCTTGGCCTAGTGAGGCTCTCCAAACACTGGGGTTCTGTGCTTTCCTTACTATGGAAAAGAACTGTCCTTCTAGTCCAGGTGCCCATGGCCAGAATTGGGATTTCCACCTCCAACATTGCCTTACTGTGAGAGACTGGCGGAGATTGTTGGCTCAAAACATTTCATGTGCGCAGGAGGAAGGGGCAGGTCTAGCCCTACCCTGCCCTGGAACCCCAGCACTGCCCTGCCCTGGAACCCCAATCCCCCCAGAGCCTCTATCCCAGCCCAGCAGTGGCTGCCAGTCCCTGGCACAGCACAGGCAATGCTCCACAGCCACCTCTGCAGCCCCAGCCCAGCTCCTGAGGGACCAAATGAGCCCAAGCCCCACCTGGGGGAAGGGCCCAGGGAGACCAAGGGGTATTGAAGGCTGACCACAAGGCAAGCACACATCTTGACTCTGCCTCCTCTTGGAATTTCCATCTGAACACTGCTGGAATCCAGGAGTTGGTAGGTGTGTGTGTGCTTCTCTGTATCTTTTTACTCTTTCTCTCTGTGTCTTCTTCTTCTGTTTCTGTGCTCCTTCAAATTTTGATTAACCTTAAATTGAACAGGCTTAGGGTTTGTGAAGCTGAATGGGCCAAGTCAATGCACTGATAAGTGTTTTTTGTTGATTGAATGCCTGTCATAGTTTGACATGAGAGGAATTTCTAAAAGTAATACAAAACTTTTACTGTAACTGACAATCTGTTAAACCACTAAGATACTGAACATGCCTCTGTGAAACACATATGTTAAAGACAAAAAACCCAGGAACCTCCTCTTTCTTTTCCAGTCAACAAAGAAGCAGGGGGCCCTGGCCCCGGCCCCCATCTCAACCAAACCAAACCAAACCAAACCAAACCCAACCAAACCAAACCAAGCAGCCCTGCTGTGGGCTGAGTCCCTTCCCCCCTCCCCAGGCCACCCCCCTTCCCATCAGCCCCATTCTAACCAAACCAAACCCCAACAACTGCCAAACAGGAAAACAAAAGAGGCTACAAAACCCTAACCAGAACAAAGCTACCCACAGCTATTAAAATCTTACCATCAAGTCCCCTCCCCCCAACACAACTCAAACCAAAAACCCCTGCAACCTATAATCCATTCAAAATAACCCTACAACTAAAAATTTAAACACAAAAAAGCCAAAAACTAACCATAAAACCAGTCCTAAAACAACCCAACCACAACTTCCACTACAAGTTACCAGCAGGTAAGATGTTAATCCTTTCAATACTGTTTTCAATCCTCCCTCGAGTTAAAGAAAAAAAATGCAAGCATATAAAAAAAAATATAAACCCATCAAAATCAGTAAAGAAGAAGTTAAATCCCAAATAAAAAAGAAGAAATACCTTAATGTTAAAACTAAAATCCTCTTATAAACTATAAAGAAAAAACTCTTTTTCTTTATAACACATAGAACTATAAAAAAAATTAAAAATTCAAATTAATATCAAACAAAAACCTCCATACTAAAATTAACAAATGTTAAAATAACTGTAATTTCATCAAAATTTTAAACAGAAACAAAAAAAGTAATCCAGCACCCCTAAGAGAAGCTCTCTATTCCCAGATATAAAAATAATTTTAAAGATGAATAATAAAAACTTCTACCTTTAAATCACTCAACTTTAAAACAATACCCCATAGATCAACATGGCCCATCAACAAGCTGTAAAAAAGCTTGTAGCAATAAAAACAACTTCACAATAACAAAGTTCCTCAGACAACTGTTATCCATGACAAAATTAAGAACCACAAAAATCCTATTTTTGCCTCTTGTAAAAAATCTCCATAACCTTAACAAGAAAAGCTACTCGCCCTAAGTAGACTAAAAAAAGACTATTCTAGAAATAGTAAACTAACTAGAAATTTTAAGCTTACTTTCTTTACATTGTCAGTAAAAAAAAAAAGTTGTAAAGGAAAAAAAGTGTTCTAAAGAGTTTATTTTATTCTTACTTACTTTTTTCTGTAATTTATTTTTAATAAATTTTTCTTTACACCCTTTTAAAATTTTAGGCCTACTTTACCTTTCTCGCAATACTATCTCTCAACAAAATAAATACATAAATAATTAACCGACACTAAAACCCACCACACGCATCAATCCATTAATTAGGAAATCTCAAGATTAGAAAAATCCTAAATTTACAAAACAAAACTAATACAATGTCATAATAAACCTTTTGCCAAAGTTTCTCTGATTTTCTAAAATTGCTAGTAAAGGGTGTTTGGTTGTTTTGAGCGCTTGAGGATTTCCTGTCAGTATTTCTCCAGTGTGCCCAACTCAGGGTACAGAAACAACTGTAATTCCTTTTAAATGTCTCCTTGAGAGAGTTGTTTGGAGGATGGCAGTCAGGGCTTGTGTGTCCTGCTTGGCKCAGCCCAGGCAGGGCTTTCCCAGCCACATTCCACACTCCATTGCCCAGCTGGAGCCGCTGGTGCCTCTGAGCTGTGCTGCCCCAGCCCCAGGGACGCTCTCCTTGTCTGCCCATTCCC
>NDFG01001791.1:3627-32799 GCA_002167245.1 Sporophila hypoxantha
AGGCCGAGGCCCAAGGAGCATTCTCAGGCTGGCAGGGCGGCCTGAGAAAGGGGAGGGGGACATGCAGCCAGCACAGGGCCTATGGAACCAAGGGACCGCAATTGTGACACTGCGGGCCCTGTGAGACATAAGGGACCATTGTGACACTGTGGGGGCCTGTGAAGACATAGGGACCATTGTGACATCTGTGGGGACCCTGTGAGACCCAAGGGACCATTGTGACAGTGGGTGGGGGCTGTGAGACCAAAGGGACCTTTGTGACTCTGTGGGGCCTCATGGAATCATGGAGCAGCACTGTGACATCTGGGCCTCATGGAACCAAGGGAAGTGTACTGACACTGTATGGCTCCATGGAATATAGGGATCAATTGTGACAGCTATGAGGCCCCATCAAACAGGGGCCAATGTGACACCCGTGGGGCCTCATTGAACTGTGGAGACGCATTGTGACACGTTTGGGTTCATGGGAACCAAGGGGCCATTGTGACGCTGCAAGACCCAGTCATCTCACCAATGGTGCCAAAGGGTCGCAACTGTTAGCAATGCAAGGCCTCATGGAACCATGGGGAAGGCCCATTAGGCACTTCACAGCCGTCATGGAACCAAGGGGCCATTGTACACTGTGGGGCACCAAATGGCACCAAGGAGACCCTATTGTGACACTGAGGGGAACTTAATGGAATCACGGAACATATTGTTGGTGCTGTGTCGGCTAATGGAGATAGGCAAGCACTGTGACACTGCTAAAGCTCGTGCAACAGGAGACCATTTGTGACCCTGGGGGGTCCCACAGAACCAAGAGACATTGGTGATCCTTTGGGGCCTTGTGAAACCAAGCATGGCCTTTTGTGACACCTGCAGGGCTGCATTGGAACCAAGACTAAGGGTGACACAGAGGGGCCTCCTGTCCATCATGGTCCATTGTGACAGCTGTGGAACCAAAGGAGACGCATTGGTGACACCTGCAAGGCCTCATCGGCAATCATGGGACATTGTGACACCCTGAGGGCCTTCTGACACCTTGGAGTCATTGTGACCGCTATGGGACCCATTGAACAATAGGGTCCATTTTGACACTCCCATGCGGACCCCGATGGAATAAAAAACACCACTGGGGACACTGCGGGGCCCCATGGAACCAAAGGGACCATGGTGATACTGCAGGACCTCATAAAAGCAAAGGGAAAAACAGACAAGGTCTGGCTGGGTCTTGGCCCTCCAGTTGTAACTGCCTGACTGGTCGAAATTGACCTGGAATGTTGAGAGGTCTCTTGTCATACTGCTATGTGAAAACACTGGGGCTCTGTGCTTTCTTTCCGCAATGGAAGAAGAAAACCTCCTTCTCCACGCCAGGCACGCCAGGCCAGACTGGGATTTCAAACCTCCAAAATTCTTATATCCAAGGGAACTTCGCCCTTAAGAAATATTGCCAGGACAAGTCTGGCTGGCAGTGGTTTTAACCAAAGGGTCAACTCTCATCCTGTCACCAAAACATTGGGAAAAGGCCCATGACTTTCCTTCTCATGGGAAAGAACTGTCCTGCTGCTCCAGGGCGCCCAAGGCTGAAGATTGGGTTTTCAACTTCCAAAATTCCTTAAGTCCAAGATTGCCCCAAGAACAAAATATGCCATTCGCTAACAGTCTGGCCTGGCCTTGGCCCTAGTGAGTGTGTCCTACCTGACTTTCCAGACACTTGGGGCTCCGTTCCTATGGAAATGAACTGTCTTCTTGTCAGGTGCCCATGGCCAGAATTGGATTTCACCTCCAACATTGCCTATTGTGAGAGGCTGGAGGAGATGTTGGCTGGAAACATTCTGTGTGGAGGGAGGAACGGGGCAGGTCCAAGCTTGCCTGCCTGGACCCCAGTCCCCTGCCTCCCTGGAACCCCAATCCCCCTCACGAAGCCTCTATCCCAGCCCAGCAGTGGCTGCCAGTCCCTGGCTACAGCACATAGGGCAATGCTCCCACAAGCCACGCTGCTGCAGCCCCAGACCCAGCCCTGAGGGACCAAAATGAGCCGAAGGCCCGCACCTGGGGGAAGGGCCCAGGGAGAGCAGGGTGAATTGAACGGCTGACCACAAGGCAAGCACACATCTGACACCTGCATCCTCGATGGAATTCCATCTGAACAGTGCTGGAATCCCAGGAGTTGTAGCTGTGTGTGTGCTTCTCTGGATCTTTTTTGTCCTTCTCCTTTTCCCTGTTCTTCTCTCTGTTTTTGTGCTCCTGCAAATTTTGATGAACATTAAATTGAACCCAGGCTCAGAGTTGTGAGTTGAAATGGGCCAAGTCAATGTTTTGAGAAGTGTGTTTTGTTCATGAGTGTCTGTGCCGTAGGTTTGACATGAGAGGAATTTTTAAAAAGTAATACGACTTCCTTGTGTAAGCTGACATCTGTTAAAACCCACTAAGATACTGAACACATCTCTGTGAAACACATATGTAAAGATGAAAAAAACGCAATAAAGGAACCTCCTCTTTCTTTTCAAGTCAACAAAGAAGCAGCAGGCCCTGGCCCCGGCCCCATCTATCAAAACCAAACCAACTCACCAAACAACCAAACCAAACCAAACAAACGCAAACCAAACAAACCAAACCAAGCAACCCTGCCATGGCGCCCGAGCCCCTTCCCCAACCCAACCACACTTCACCACAAGTACTGGCAGGTCAGGTGTTATTCCTTTCAAAGTACCTTCAATCCTCCCTCGAGTAAAAGAAAAACAAAATGCAAGCATAATAAAAAAAAACAACATAAAACCATCAAAGTCAGTAAAGAACCAAATGAAATCCAATATTAAAAAAGAAAAAACCACTTTAAATCTAAAAACTAAAATCTTATAAACTATAAATAGAAAAACTCTTTTTCATTAATAACCATAAAAACTTTTTAAAAAGACAACTCAAATTAATATCAAATAAAAAAACTCCATGCTAAAAATAAAAACAACTGTTTAAAACAATGTAATTCATAAAAAGTTTTAACAGGGGGGAAAAAAAAAGTAATCCTTTATCCTCAGAGAAGATCTGTATTCCCGAAGAGATAAAAAATAATTTAAAAGTAAATAATAAAAACTTGTACCTTTAAACAACTCCTGCTTTTAAACAATGCCCATAATTCCCACCATGCCCCATCAACAACTGAAAAAAGCTTGTAAGCAGTAAAACAACTTTACAATAACGAAGTCCCCAACAGACTGTATCCATGAAACAAATTCCGGTACTACAAAAAAATGATCTTTTTCGCCTCCTGTAAAAAAAACTTCCATAACCTTAACACAAAAAAATCCTCCCAATAGAAATTCAAAAAAAAGACTATTCTAGAAATAGCAAAGAAACTGGAAATTTTAAGTTTACTTTTCTTAAATTGTCAGTAAGAAAGAAAAAGTTGTAAAACAAAAAAAAAAGATGTTCTAAAGAGTTTAATTCTTACGACCCTTTTTTCTTTTAGTTTACTATTAATAAACATTTTCTATACCCTTTAAAATTTTAAGCCTACTTACCTTTCCTCCTAATCGAAATCCTCAACAACAAAGAAATACATAATATAATTAACTGAACCCATTAAAAACCCACCGAATCTCAATCAAATACAGTTAATTAAGAATATGTCAAGATTAGAAAAATCTAAATTACAGACCAAGATCTACTACCAAAATCATGACAAATTTTTGCCAAAGTTTCTCTGATTTTTTTAAAGTTGCCAGTACAAGGCTTGTTTTGTTCTTTGACTCCTGAGCAATCTCGTGATGGTATTTCTCCAGTGGAGTCCAACCAGAGAGAAACAAACAATTGTAATCGTTTAAATGTCTCCTTGAGAGAGTTGTTTGGCGGGATGGGAGAAGAGGGCCTGTCTGTCCTGCTTGGCCCAGCCCAGGCAGGGCTTCCCAGCCCCCATTCCAAAAACTCCATTGCCCAGCGGAGCCCGCTGCGCCTCTGAGTTGTGCTGCCCCACCCCAGGGACACTCTCCTTGTCTGCCATTCCCCCACAGTCTCTGGGCAGGGATGGCCCTCACTGGGGGCTGCTGACATCCCTCAGCACCTTGGAGGCTGCTGCTAGAATTTTCCTTGCTCCACAGAGGCTTGTTCAGCCTGCAAAGCTCTTCAGTGCAGGAATTTTCAGTGTCCAAAGGGCTCATTAACATTCAGAAGAACATTAACAAGCCAAGCTCTGGGGATAATTTGATCAGTTTGTCAATCATTGTAGTTAGGTACAATCTTAGAAGCCGTATTTATAAAGTGAATACATGATATTTAAAAAGACAAAGAAGACAGTAAGTAATAATTTTTTAGGGCCTGTTAGTTTTGTTTCCTGTTCATTTATTGATATGTGAAATCTCCAATTGACAAATGGAAATCCAAGTATCCCTCCTCATGCCAAGTTCGAATAGATGTGAAAAGCAAGACCTTCATGGCTGACAATCAAATCAGACCTCCATGTCCCTACCGCAAGCCCACCATTTCCCCATCCAAGCCCTGCCTTCTATGGATCAAGGAATGGTGTGGCCAGCAGGAACAGGGCAGTGATTTCTTCCCCTGTGCTCAGCACTGCTTGGGTGCAGCACCTTGAAGTGCTAGTGTCCCACGATCTGGGCCCCCAATTGTTAGGAAAGGACAATGGGAGGGGCTGGAGCCTAGCCAAGTCTGTCGATGGAGCAGATGAGGGAGCTGGGGTTGTTTTACCGACTGGAGAAGAGGAGGCTCAGGGGAGACCTCATCACTCTCTAACATAACCTCCGTGAAAAGGGGGTGTAGCCGGGGGGGGGTCCGGCTCTTCTCCCAAGGAACGCTGACAAGGACAAGAGGACAAAGACTTATAGCTACTATCAAGGGTCATTTAAGGCTGGACATTTGGAGATCATTCTTCATCAAAAAACATGATCTGGGGAAATTGGAATGGGCTGCCCAGGGAAGGTGGGAACTCACCGACTTGACGTGTTTAAGGAAGACTGGATTGTGGGCACTGAGTGCCATGTCGGGGCTGACAAGGTTGGTTTGGGTCCCAGGTTGGACTTGATGCTCTCACAAGGGCTTTTCAAGCTGGTTGATTTCTCTGATGAATGTGTGACAACTGCAGGCCCTGGGGAAGCAAGGGGCCATCTGTGAAACTGCGGGGCCTGGTGGGGCACTAGGAGGACCATGGTGACACGGTGTATGACATGGCAAGCACAGAGCAAGGGTCCATTGTGGAACACGTGGGGCTGAAATGGAAGTCAAGGAGTCCATTGTGAGAGTCCTGGGTCCTAGTGGAACCACAGAGGCCACTGTGACCCTGCAGGGCCTTGTGGGACCATGCAGAGCATTTGTGGACAGTGGCAGGACCTGGTGTCATGATGGGGCCATTGTGACACTTAAGCAGGCTCCCATGGAACCGCAGGGGCCAGTGCTGCTCCCTCAGGGACTCTGGAATGAAGGAAACATTGTTTGACAGCTGTAGGTGGCCCTTGACAACCAAGAGCCCCTTTGTCTTGACACTGTGGAATACCCAAAGGAGGAGGAATTGCTGCCCTGCCAGACGCTCATGGAACTCAAGATCCACTTGTGACACTGCAGGGCCTGGGGGTACGCAGACAAATCCCATTGTGAGCACCTGCAGGGCCCAAGGATCCCAAGGGACTTTGTGTTACACCAAGCGGGTCCATGGAATAAAAGAGACCATTGCTGACACTGGGAGGCCCTCACTGGAACTACATGGAGACCCCAAATTGGGACAACTCTACTGGCCTCATGGAACCGTGGGTTGACCACAAAAGCTTGGCTCGCAGTGTTGATGCTGCTGGAGCGGGTAGGAAGGGCTCTGCACAGGGCCTGGACGGCTGGATCGCAGGGCCCAATATCCAACAGGGTGGGGTTTAACAAGGTCAAGTGCTGGGTCTCTGCACTTTGGCTACATACAATAATCCTTCTGCAGCACTACAGGCTGGGGACAGAGTGGCTTGGAGAGCAGGCAGGCAGAAGGAAACCTGCAGGGACTGTATGGACAGCAGGCTGGACATAGGCCCAGACCAGTGGTGCCGCAGGTGGCCAAGAAGCCAATGGCTCCTGGCCTGGTATCAATGGGCCCCCCGCTTGTCCTTGTATGCAGGAGAGACCACCGCTTGGACATACGGAGGATTCAAACTGATTGTGGTTCTTCGGGTCACACACGACCGTGGAGGCTTCACTCTCGTAGTGTGCTGGGTGGAAGACTATGACTAACGATGGCAAGATTATCCTCGTACTCTGAGCCTTGCCAACCCTTGAATAAGCGCATGCACTGTAATCTTCTGTATTTATGATGGGCCCACTATCGTCTTTATGCTCCTCTGGACTAATGCTCTCATGAGCTGAATTCGCTACCACTTCCAACCTCTTTTGGGAGCTTTCCCTACAGGGTCGCTGCTCAGTGAGCTGGTATATTTGCGGTATTTCTAAAGAACTATGGTGATGAGTATTCAGATGCTGCCTCACCCCCATCAGAGTTCTGACTCAAGTAACTAACAAGAATATTATATCGAAGAAGACACATCTGGAGGCCCACAGAGAGCGAGAGAGCCGAGCTCAGAGACACTCTGCCCTGCATGAAGCGGTGCGCAGTAGACATCTAGACCACATTCCAGCGACTTCTAGACACAACGCTCTCACATAACCGCCAAGCCCCGCTCTCTCTCAGGGATATGAACTACGATGAGGACACGATCATGTAGTGTCTAATACTTCGCTTCTCAAAGAAGCGACTAAGGTTCAACCAAGATCGTATCAAGAATATCAACCATCCTTTTCTATAACGTGCGCAAACGTGCAAGCGCTTTCCTTCCAACGACATACTGACACACTGTAGAGCATCAGACTTCACGTTAGCTTATGTAATGGCTCGACAACATCTTCAAGATGTGGCTGTGACACTGGATACAACTGAAAGGACTGTTTAGGTTCATATGGAAGCATTCTTTCTCTGAGCTCTGTCAGTGCTCTGTACGCAGAAAGCCGTACTTACTGAAAGTCGTTTCTGTATTTAAGGTACTATAGTCATTTTTTCCTTATTTCTAATGAAGGTAGAATGTTATTTTAATTTCATCGATAGCAGGGACACTCAGTATTTTGTACTGAGGAGCACCGATAAAAAATTGATATCTTCATAGAGTTCCTATACTAAGTCAAATTACGGGCAGATAAATGATTCACGAGCAGATGCGGCACGCTGTCGCCAAAATGGTGGAGTAAATGTAATAAACATCTCTCTCGCGGTAGGGCGATAAAATGATGTCCTATTGATACTTTCTCTTGGCTATAGCATTCTCTCCGAATTTCATCTGGGAGAGGTTAGAGCTATAAAGAAATGACATCTGTCTTACACTTGTGACTGTCAAGCACCGCGCTTCGAGATTATCCTACCACAAACCCCTTTCCGGCAACAGACACACCACCAGCCTAAAGTGAGAGAAGGGGTTTTTCTTACATCAATTTGTCAACCAATATTTTAAGTTTAGAACATCTCTATTTTCCCCCCAATAATTTTTAAACGAATATGAAAACTCATTTTGAGAAAAGGATTAACGAAAACAATTTGATTTCATTTATTCTAGCTTTACTTTGTAAGTGTTTTATTTGCTGCTCACTCAAGCATACCTTCTATATAGGACGACAAAAGATGAGAGAGAAGAAGGAGAGACAACAAAGAGTAATAACAGTTCTGTTGGGCCAATCAATAAATCATAATATTATGTATGATGACTTCACTATCATGAAATCATAACTAATATACAGTGAAAAACATGCTTTGTGTCACGCTCTTGACTCTGCCGTGCTCTGCGAGAGATTGCGCACATGTATCGACTAGAATGAGCATAGGTACTCCACTCTCTCATTTGTGGCATGGCTAATTAAACAATCCATATAACTTCTTCGAGGTCTCTTTTTGATCAGCTAAATTAATGTCGCTGCGTGTGAGCTCTCATTGTCTCTTGTTGTCTATGGGTTAGAAAATAAACGCGTGTAATGAAGGTACAGTGTCACACGACGCTCGAGTCGGTTTCCCGGTTGACACCTTCCTCTTCGCGAAATAGCAGAGCGGCAGCAAGCCACAGCGACTCTCACCACGCTATTACCCACTATGCATACATAAGTCATGTAAGTCGCTTATATTGGGTGTATTGATCCATATTTCATTGTGTTCACCTTATCGCGTTATTCTTGTCTGCCCATAATTTTTCAGGAAATGCGCAACCACCTCCCTCCTCATGACTGGGTGCCAAAATACATTCTAGTCCTCTCTCTTTCAACCAACTCATTACGCCCCCTTCTTCTGCGGTCGCCTCCAGTACATCCATTTATTTTTACATTGGTAAGGGTTCTACTACACTAGCATTCACATACTAAATACTGTAAAGAGTTGTAGATACAATAAGAAAACATGTCACAGACTGATGATTACTGGCACTATGAATCCCAGCTCCTGCACGATACCTGCTCTAAGGTTTATGGGCAATATTGTGAGAAGTAGAAATGGGTAACTAGGAGAGAAAACATCAGACTCTTATGGAATACTAACTTATCGTTAACACCGTGATTACCCACCCTATGAGACGCAAAATATGAACTCATGGACAGTAAGTCACATTATGGAGCAAAAGGTCGTGACTTAAGGCACGAGCCTGCCTCGTGAAAAGCAATAATTGCTGCCCTCACTACGCACACAACCCTGAGTTGTACGAGTAGTAGTACTGAATACCCCTCGCCCACCAGTGGGTTTGGGATAGGAGAGGGTTTTCGGTGAAAGGAGATGCACAGGAACATATAGTGATGGATCTGATACGTCATAGCACTCTCGTATTCTTCCGCTCTGTTGTTCAGCGGGAAAAAATATCCTCTACACCTGGACATATGTTTATAATGAGGGAGAACGCTACTAGAATAATTGCAGGCCCAATTCTAGGTCTGCGCTACCATCATTGGTACAATCCTAGTCCCAGTTTTATACCTGAAACTGCACATACTCAGAAAAAAGCACCAAAGCATCCGCTACAAAATCGCAGTATAAGGATTCTAGAAAGTCCCGGGTAGCTACAGTTGTTTTTCATGAATTAAACTTGACACTCAGCACATCCCCCCCGCAATGGATTTGGTCTTTCTGTTTAAAAAATCCTCCACGCCAACATGCGCAAAGTCTTAGGACAATACATACTATGCCTGGTTGGATGGTACCGATATTCATGCAAATTTTCAAATTCACTCACCCACCCTCAGGGCTCACCTCATTTGAAGCTTGAAGATTTAAAAATTATCAGCACATGTTTGGAATCATACTTTAACAATTAAAAATGTAAACAGGGAGTTCCAGGTCTAATGTTTTCATTTTATCAACTCCGTAGTACATATGTCCCGCTAATGAAGCCTACAAGAGCTTTAGCTCACAACGCGCTCCTCAAGCGTGATTTGCTTCTCAGATCATTGGAAGAAGCTTTAAGAATAGCGTTTTTGCATAAAGGCACACACAAGATTTTTAATTTTCTCACCAAAAAAATTTCACAAGTGCAGTCTAAATCCGCAACATTGTTTGCTGCATATTCAGATAAGCCCCCTGTGAGAGATGAGGCGGATTCTGTTTCAAGTTTCATCTGCATTGGACTATCTAAAAATTATACAACTTTTCTTAAAGTCTCAGACTGCTAAAGTTCTGGACTGTAGAATATCCAAAAGAAGCGACAACTCTATATTCACCGGGATACAAGCAACTTTTAATTTAAACAAACAAAACCAATCGCAATAAAACCCCTTGAAACTCACATACCTTTCACAGAACCAGCTTCACCATACCACATCTTCCCCCCCCCCCTTCCACAACGCCTCCTCCTTCTCCCTATGGTGAGAAACCCACTGTTTTTATGATGCATTCCCCCCTCAGCTTTCTGTCCTCACCCTCTCAAATCTGCTAATAACAAGAAGTACTAAAGTAATTTTTTAAGGAAGCATTTATTAGTTACATAGTACAGTATCGTACCTGAATATTCAGGTTTCTTTAGAAGAAAAATAAGGCTTGCCCTTTTTAATCATACTAAGTATCTTGCTTCTCATCTCTTTAAAAAATTCCTAGTGAAATAGATTTCCAGTTATTCATGAACCACTGATTAGATCACTCTTGCAATAAATTATATTACACCGTACCAGCTCCGCTTGAATCCTTACTCCCTTCTGCATATCATTATAGGTGCAACATCTTTTTTTTCCATTATAATTTGCAGCAGGCGTATCTCTTTGGGTAGTAATTGTGATATACAATTGCACTGATCTTTCTAAGATATACTCCTACACATTCTTAAAATACGGCAAAAGTATACGCACAGCACTAAAATAAGCAAGATAACAAATCCATAATACCTAAAATATGCTCGTACGCAACCTTTCTACATCCCTTTCTACTTTTCTCAGTCTCAAATGCCAACATGGCCTCTGTTTAGTACATACCCATCTACTTCTTTATGGAAAAACAGAGAAGAATATAACAGAGAAGGATCAGTAAAACTGTCAAACCTTACACCCGACTCCGGACGCTGCAGGGTGCAAATCGCACTCTTGTCAGATTTCTAGCAGACAAAGCTTTCAGTGCATCATTAGTGCCCGAGCATGTCGTGTGTCAAGGTGAGGTGGGTCAGGACAGAGATGTAGCAACTTAGTCGTAAAGACGACAAGAAAAGTAGGTTTATAAATAATATGAACTGTAAATGCATATGAATACAAAGCATACCACATGTCATATTCTCCCATAAAAGTATTCAATATACCAGTAGATAATCATCTCAGAATTATACATGGTTGCTTCTCAATGCTGATGCAAATTCAAAGTAACAGGTCCAAAGAGCGCCATTCTGAATTAGCTAGCCTTCATCCCTCTTCTTTGATAAATAATCTTTATGTACTGTGATAAACACAGTCCGCTTCTTATGTATTACCCTGTCACTGAACTACTCCCGAATTTGAAGATGAACACGAAACCCAAGAGGCTAATATTATAACCGCAGGAAATAAGATGTTTTTTTTCCAGTCTCCATCCTATCAGTGTCAGTTTGATCCTGCTTAATGAAAAAAAAAGTCAGAATGGCCACATGTCAGTGTCATTTCTCCCACAGTCATATCAGGAAACAAGTTACAGTTTCTCCGTGGTAATAATGAATTTTATTATTTTGCCCCAAACCCCAACTGCTATATTCTTTGATATTCTATTCATTTAATAACAGGACAGATTTTGTCAGAAATTAATTTAATTTCTGGGCTTACCTGGGTGTCGAAAAGGATATGTTAAACTGCTTTTCTTGGTAAATTGCATTAGAATGCAAAAGGATTGGATATGGTACTAGATCGTTTCCGATCTTCTAGCTGCGATCTCAGAGCGAAGACTATAGTGACTCTCTGCACGATATGACGGGATAAGGCCCTGAGGTTATTGTGACTGCTGCTTTTACCTCATTCTCCTTCCTGCGAGCTAAGAACATCGTTTCAGTTCTCAGACCCCTCCTCGAGTTTGGAAGCAGGGCACTTATCAAGGGAGAAGACTAAACCCCCTTATAATCCAAGGGGAAATGGTTCTACGCCATTGTTCTACAACCACTTCAGTCTACATTTTTAAGATTCAAAATAACAAAATGCTGCTACTGAAAGCCATGTTTTCTAGATACATACAATGTCTTTAAATTGAAAGATAAATTCAAAGACAATTAATTTGATGCATTGGCATATCACTGACCCTACAGTCGCATACCCCTGGTTTTGTTCTGAGGAACGAATTAAAATAAGCAAATTCACCAAGAATTACAAGATAGCAATACGGCTATTATTGGGCAACACCAGTGGCAGTCGCTGTCACTTTGCAAACATCTTAGAAATAGACCTACAAATCTGGCATAAACAGAAGAGGAGAAAACTTGGCCATTGTCATTTCTCAGGCGGCCCTGCCCCTCGCTGTCGGGCTGACTCTGTGGTGCAATTTTACATGTACATTCACTCTCTCTTGTACACTTTTGTTATTCCTATATCCGTTGCTGTTACTCAGTTCATTTTTCTTATCTCATGACTGTTTCACGAAACACATCGTCTATCCCTCCAACCTGCAATCTTTTCACATTTTTGCTTCTTCCGTTCTGCACCTTCCTTCCCAATTCAGAAGGGGAGGAGTAATCAGAGTGTCTGTTTTTGGACTGCCACACGGCGGGACACGGGGAGGGGCAGATAAAAAGAGATTGAGAGTACTAATTGACAGGCTCGTCAAATTGGCCATTCCAACCACCCGGGCAAGGACATTTTTGGTTACAGAACATGTGTGGCTCTCTACCACTCACACCCCAAAATGTAAATTAAAAATAGATTTTCATTGCAAAATAATTTAGGAATGCAACTACTCTACATTTCAAAAAATTATACGTGCTAATTGACGCAGGCAGAAGTAAGGATTATAAAGTTTCTGCCACTAAAAGTGTCACCACACAATATCAAGTGTCCTTGCCTTCTAAAGGTATATTGCAGACTTGTTCTGAACCAGACATCCAGCTGTGATAAAGTTGATTGTACAAACAGTTGTCATTTATTGATTATAGAAATATTGACACGTCTCTACAAAGAGAATGAAAAGATGCATTTCACGGCTCCAGCCGATTCAGCTTCAAGATGTTATTTTGTTATTTCTGTGGTTAAAAGGATGTCTGTAGAACATCCTCCCTCTAGACTGACTTCCCCAAAGACCGGTCCAGCCACAGGCCTGAGGAAACATACCTATGGCTCATAACAACAGTAAAGGACAACACACATAAACCACAATTCACTTCCAACAGTAAAACCCCTGCGAGCTACATTAGATATTCAATAGAGTTTCTTTTTATACAAAACAACTTTATTCAAATCCAGAGTTAATACTTGATGTTTTTTTTTGCTTTTTTAACGCATTAGTATAGCCTTATAGACTGTTAAATACTCTGCTGATATATGCTAGCAATGTATTAGGCCAGAATGTTTTTCTCCCATATGTAAGAATAAAACACCTAAACAGAACTAATGTACCTAAATGAAAACAAAAAACACACACACACAAGGAAATTCTTAAATATCAGCACTGAAATGCAAAGCTGATTTTTTCTCTGTAGACTTTAATTGTGAAGTCTACTTAATCTCAATGGAGCAGCACACCATGCCATTTCCATTACTTCGGAACAGTCAGTCCCCACTCACCATAGTTATACTAGCATAGCTGCAGCATTTCTGTAGTTATATTATTTATTAAGCTTGGATATGAAAGCCATGGAATTTGAAATAATTTTTTGTATTTTCCTCATTACTTGAAAGTTACTGGATAAATAAGATCTGAAGAGTGAATAATCTGTCTACTTATAAAAGTATTGGTCCACTCCAGTGAGAGATTTTCCCCCCCCCAGCCCTTGTCACTCCCTTCATTCTACCATAGAAGCTCCAACAAAGCAATCATTTGATGATCATGGAAGCCCCACCTTAAAATTACTAATAACATTTTACATTAAAACAAAGGCAATTGATAACACCAAAATCGACCTCTCCTTTTGGAGGTCTTGTTTTTTTTAATTCCTAATACTGCGTCTTATGATCAACAAGTCTCCAAAAATATTCTTTAGCTTATGATCTAACAGCTAAACACTTCTTCCGTAATCGTATCAGTTAAGCCACTATTATTTTTGTTTTTTGCAAATATACCACACTACCTTTGCCTTAATTTATCCTCGCACAGCCGAACCTCTGTCCTTCAGATGGAACAAAATGCCAATCTCTTCCCAAGATTTAATAACAAAGCTTTTAATGGTGGAACAATCATGCCCTTCCCATCACTGGAAATATACCACAGTCAGATGGATGGCCCATTGATAACTGATCTAGTAAATGTGTCTGCCATGTCCCTGGAGTTTGGAGTTTGGCTTGGACCGCTGAATGGTCTCTTCAAAGGAAGGTCCTCCAGCCCAAACATTCTATGAATCTTTTAATTATGTGAATACTTGGAAGTCCTTATATTTGTTGCGACTACACTCCACCTTTTTTCGCAATAGCTTATAAATTCATTATCATCATCACCGACTCATCAAATAAGTCCATTGGGGAAAGCATTCAAAAAGTTTTTAACTTTTTTTAGAAACTATAGGCGTATCATATATTATGTTTGCCTTGGTCTCTTCCTTCACATGTCTACTCAATTTATACAGCATTTCTCTGCAAAGGGAAGCCACAACCCTTTGCGATTTTTACCTAGTTTACCCAGTAAGCACTCTGCGCGTGTGTTGTCTCTTTCCCATTGCTCCTTTCACACATTTTCTGAAAAAAACACCATGGTAAGTTACTTCCACAGTAGAAAAAAATATACAATCATGAATGTGCTTGGCTGGGAGAAACCTTAAAGGAATCATCTAGTACAATCGCACTGACAGAAGACGTGGACACTTCACTGATCAAATTTTCAAAGTCCACCAGACTGGCCTTGAACACTCACGGAAAGGCATCACCACTCTCGGGCACACCCTGCTTGTCTATGTTCAGCCGCAAACTGCATACGCGCAGAGATGTTCCCAGCCATCTGATCATATTTTATTGGCTCCTTACCTCTGAATCCCACTTCAAACAAGCCATGTCCCTTGCACTGGCCCCCAGGCACAGGGCCACAGCTCTCTCATGGTCGCCTCACAAAATCAGACTACGAAGCGCAGAATCACTCCCGTGCACCTGCTGGCCCTGCTTTTTGCATGCAACCTCAAGACACTAAGTGAACTTCCATGGGCTCACCTGCAAGTGCCACAACTTTTTTCTCCTCTTAGGAGAGAAATACAAAATACTAACACCCCCAGAATATAACTCTAGGCCCCCCGTAAACAAGCAAAGCTGCTTTAGGCGCCCCCCACACATAATTTTTTGAACGCGCTTACTTTAATGAATAATGAACACTGTCACACCCCCGCCCCCCCCTTTTAACACAGCTGTTACATTATTCATTACAAATATGTTATATATAGCCACTCCACTGCTGACCTCTCTGCTCAATTAATAAACAACAACATAATAGTGTTTAAGTGATCACTTGGATTACTCTTTTTTTTTCTTCCAATTTGCTTACTTTGAACCAGTTCCAGTGTCCTGCCTATGGGGCATAAGCAGGATTGTTTGATCAACATTTGAAAGAAATCCACTATATTACATATCATTCATTAATACCTAAAAAATGCCAAAGCCCCCCCCCAACCAACCAGGTGTATTTTATAGTTATTGACAAAAGAATTTTATTAGATAATAACTCCTCTAATAAGTGTGGCTCTTCCCACCCCAATTGCTTCCTTCAGCGAACATTCTCGTGTCAAGCTTTTTTGGTCACCGCTGAGATCTCTCAAAGCATTAACGACACCTTCCTACACTGAACAAATATGACAGTTTAAATTATTTCTCTCACAGCAGACAAATAAATTTAAATATTTCCTTCTTAAAACTCAGCCATTCATCTTATTTACGTACACGATACCCGTTTTGTCATACTTATTTACATGCAAAAGCCCATCTACTTTAAAAACATTTCAGTCTGTCATTGTGCTCTTATTTCAGTCTCTTTAGTATAATCTGTTTGAGCACCAATCGTGTCTTAAAGTTAGCAGCGCTCAAGACTACTCTTGGCTAAAAAAACTAAAGACATGAGATTTTTTTGTTTTCTTTCAGTGCAACGATACGGGCCTAGAAATAAATTGAACAACGCCAGCAGTTCCTTGATTTAATTTCATAGTTTCTATAGGAGCAGTCAAACAAACTCCTAATAACGCCATCTCCTCTTCGCACATAGAAGTCGATCAGGGAGCATACAAAACTAATGGGCAGTGGACAATCATTATGCATGGACAAAAATTTGGCCAAGGCCGAGGCCCAAGGAGCATTTCTCAGCTGGCAGGGCGGCCTGAGAAGGGGAGGGGGGAATGCAGCAGCACAGGGCCCATGGAACCAAGGGACCATTGTGACACTGCGGGGCCCTGTGAGACATAGGGACCATTGTGACACTGTGGGGCCCTGTGAGACATAGGGACCATTGTGACACTGTGGGGCCCTGTGAGACCAAGGGACCATTGTGACAGTGTGGGGCCTGTGAGACCAAGGGACCTTTGTGACTCTGTGGGGCCTCATGGAATCATGGAGAGCACTGTGACATTGCTGGGCCTCATGGAACCAAGGGGAGTGTACTGACACTGTATGGCTCCATGGAATATAGGGATCATTGTGACACTATGAGGCCCCATCAAACCAGGGGGCCAATGTGACACCGTGGGGCCTCATGGAACTGTGGAGACCATTGTGACACTTTTGGGTATCATGGAACCAAGGGGCCATTGTGACGCTGCAAGACCCCATCATCTCACAATGGTGCCAAGGGTCCACTGTTACAATGCAAGGCCTCATGGAACCATGGGGAGGCCATTAGGACACTTCACAGCCTCATGGAACCAAGGGGCCATTGTGACACTGTGGGGCACCATGGCACCAAGGAGACTATTGTGACACTGAGGGGACTTATGGAATCACGGACATCATTGTGGTGCTGTGTCGGCTAATGGAATAGGCAAAGCACTGTGACACTGTAAGGCCTCGTGAAACCAGTGAGACCATTGTGACCCTGGGGGTCCCCACAGAACCAAGAGGACCATTGTGATCCTTTGGGGCCTTGTGAAACCAAGAGGCCTTTGTGACACTGCAGGGCTGCATGGAACCAAAGCTCCAGGGTGACACAGAGGGGCCTCCTGTCATCATGGGTCCATTGTGACACTGTGGAACCAAAGGAGACCATTGTGACACTGCAAGGCCTCATGGCATCATTGGGACCATTGTGACACTGCAGGGCCTTCTGGAACCTTGGAGTCATTGTGACGCTATGGGACCCCATTGAACAAAGGGTCCATTTTGACACTGCTGGACCCCATGGAATCAAAACACCACTGGGACACTGCGGGGCCCCATGGAACCAAGGGGACCATGGTGATACTGCAGGACCTCATAAAAGCAAGGGAAAACAGAACAGGTCTGGCTGGTCTGGCCTCCCGTTGACTGCCTGACTGGTCGAAATGACCCTGGAATGTTGAAGGTCTCTTGTCATCTGCTATTGAAACACTGGGGCTCTGTGCTTTCTTTCCCAATGGAAAAGAACTCTCCTTCTCCACCAGGCACCCATGGCCAGAACTGGGATTTCACCTCCAAATTTCCTTATATCCAGGGACTGTTCCCTTAGAAATATTGCCAGGACAAGTCTGGCTGGCAGTGGTTTTACAAGGGTCACCTCTCATCTGTCCCCAAAACATTGGGGAAGGCTCCATGCTTTCCTTCCTATGGGAAAGAACTGTCCTGCTGCTCCAGGCGCCCATGGCTGAGATTGGGTTTTCACTTCCAAAATTCCTTAAATCCAAAGACTGCCCCAAGACAAAATATGCCATTCCTAACAAGTCTGGCTGGCCTTGGCCTAGTGAGGGTCTCACCTGACTTCCAGACACTGGGGCTCCTTCCTATGGAAATGAACTGTCCTTCTTGTCCAGGTGCCCATGGCCAGAATTGGGATTTCACCTCCAACATTGCCTATTGTGAGAGGCTGGAGGAGATTGTTGGCTGGAAACATTCTGTGTGTGAGGGAGGAAGGGGCAGGTCCAGCCTTGCCCTGCCCTGGAACCCCAGCCCTGCCCTGCCCTGGAACCCCAGCACTGCCCTGCCCTGGAACCCCAATCCCCCCAGAGCCTCTATCCCAGCCCAGCAGTGGCTGCCAGTCCCTGGCACAGCACAGGCAATGCTCCACAGCCACCTCTGCAGCCCCAGCCCAGCTCCTGAGGGACCAAATGAGCCAAGCCCCACCTGGGGGAAGGGCCCAGAGACAAGGGTGATTGAAGGCTGACCACAAGGCAAGCACACATCTTGACCCTGCATCCTCTGGAATTTCCATCTGAACAGTGCTGGAATCCAGGAGTTGGTAGCTGTGTGTGTGCTTCTCTGGATCTTTTTTGTCCTTCTCTCTTTCTGTGTCTTCTTCTGTTTTTGTGCTCCTGCAAATTTTGATGAACATTAAATTGAACAGGCTCAGAGTTTGTGAAGTTGAATGGGCCAAGTCAATGTTTTTGAGAAGTGTTTTTTGTTGATTGAATGTCTGTCGTAGTTTGACATGAGAGGAATTTTTAAAAGTAATACAGAACTTCTTGTGTAACTGACAATCTGTTAAACCACTAAGATACTGAACACATCTCTGTGAAACACATATGTTAAAGATGAAAAAACCCAGGAACCTCCTCTTTCTTTTCAGTCAACAAAGAAGCAGCAGGCCCTGGCCCCGGCCCCATCTCAACCAAACCAAACCAAACCAAACCAAACCAAACCAAACCAAACCAAACCAAACCAAACCAAACCAAACCAAACCAAGCAACCCTGCCATGGGCCGAGCCCCTTCCCCCAACCCAACCACAACTTCAACCACAAGTTACTGGCAGGTCAGGTGTTCATCCTTTCAATACTTCAATCCTCCCTCYAGTAAAAGAAAAACAAAATGCAAGCATATAAAAAAAACAACATAAAACCATCAAAGTCAGTAAAGAACAAATGAAATCCCAAATATTAAAAAAAGAAAAAACCACTTTAATCTTAAAACTAAAATCTTATAAACTATAAAGAAAAACTCTTTTTCATTAAAACACATAAAACTTTTAAAGAAACTCAAATTAATATCAAATAAAAAACTCCATGCTAAAATAAAACAACTGTTAAAACAACTGTAATTTCATAAAAAGTTTTAACAGGGGGGAAAAAAAGTAATCCTTTATCCTCAAGAGAAGATCTGTATTCCCAGAGATAAAAATAATTTTAAAAGTAAATAATAAAAACTTTTACCTTTAAACAACTCCTCTTTTAAACAATGCCCCATAATTCCACATGCCCCATCAACAAGCTGTAAAAAAGCTTGTAGCAGTAAAAACAACTTTACAATAACGAAGTTCCCCACACAACTGTTATCCATGACAAAATTAGGTACTACAAAAAATATCTTTTTCCCTCCTGTAAAAAAAACTCTCCATAACCTTAACACAAAAAAATCCCTCCCAAAGAAATCTAAAAAAAAGACTATTCTAGAAATAGCAAAGAAACTAGGAAATTTTAAGTTTACTTTTCTTACATTGTCAGTAAAAAGAAAAAGTTGTAAACAAAAAAAAGAGTTCTAAAGAGTTTAATTCTTACTACCTTTTTTCTTTTAGTTACTATTAATAAAATTTTCTTTATACCCTTTTAAAATTTTAAGCCTACTTTACCTTTCTCCTAAACATATCTCACAACAAAAGAAATACATAAATAATTAACTGACATTAAAACCCACCACACTCATCAATACATTAATTAAGAAATGTCAAGATTAGAAAAATCTTAAATTACAGACCAAGATCACTACCAAGTCATGACAAATTTTTGCCAAAGTTTCTCTGATTTTTTAAAGTTGCCAGTAAAGGCTGTTTTGTTCTTTTGAGCTCCTGACAATCTCGTGATGGTATTTCTCCAGTGAGTCCAACCAGAGGACACAAACAATTGTAATCGCTTTTAAATGTCTCCTTGAGAGAGTTGTTTGGGGGATGGGAGAGAGGGCCTGTCTGTCCTGCTTGGCCCAGCCCAGGCAGGGCTTTCCCAGCCCCATTCCACACTCCATTGCCCAGCTGGAGCCGCTGCTGCCTCTGAGTTGTGCTGCCCCAGCCCCAGGGACGCTCTCCTTGTCTGCCCATTCCCCCACGGTCTCTGGGCAGGGATGGCCTCACTGGGGGCTGCTGACATCCTCAGCACCTTGGAGGCTGCTGCTGAATTTTCCTGCTCCAGAGGCTTGTTCAGCCTTCAGCTCTTCAGTGCAGGAATTCAGTGTCCCAGGGCTCATTAACATTTCAGAACAGCTTAACAAGCCAAGCCTCTGGGGATAATTTGATTTCAGTTTGCAAATCATTTGTAGTTAGGTACATCTTAGAAGCCTATTTAAAGTGAATACATGATATTTAAAAAGACAAAAAGACAGTAAGTAATAATTTTTTAGGGCCTGTTTAGTTTTGTTTTCCTGTTAATTTATTGATATGTGAAATCTCCAATTGACATGGAATCCAAGTACCTCCTCATGCAGTTCGAATAGATGTGAAAATCAAGACCCTTCATGGCTGACAATCAATCAGACTCTGTCCCTACCCCCAGCCCACCATTTCCCCCATCCAAGCCCTGGCACTTCTATGGATCAGGAATGGTGTGGCCAGCAGGAACAGGGCAGTGATTCTTCCCCTGTGCTCAGCACTGCTTGGGCAGCACCTTGAGTGCTGTGTCCACATCTGGGCCCCCAATTTAGGAAGGACATGGAGGGGCTGGAGCCTAGCAAGTCCTGTGAGGAGCAGCTGAGGGAGCTGGGGTTGTTTACCCTGGAGAAGAGGAGGCTCAGGGGAGACCTCATCACTCTCTACAACTCCGTGAAAAGGGGGTGTAGCCGGGGGGGGTCCGGCTCTTCTCCCAAGGAACGCTGACAGGACAAGAGGACAAAGACTTAAGCTACATCAAGGGTCATTTAGGCTGGACATTTGGAGATATTCTTCACAAAAAACATGATTGGGAAATGGAATGGGCTGCCCAGGGAGGTGGGAACTCACCCGACCTTGAAGTGTTTAAGGAAAGACTGGATGTGGCACTGAGTGCCATGGTCTGGGTGACAAGGTGGTTTGGGTCCCAGGTTGGACTTGATGCTCTCCAAGGGCTTTTCCAGCCTGGTTGATTCTCTGATGATTGTGACACTGCAGGGCCCTGGGGAAGCAAGGGGCCACTGTGAAACTGCGGGGCCTGGTGGCACTAGGAGGACCATGGTGACACTGTGTATGACATGGCAGCACAGAGCCAAGGGGCCATTGTGACACTGTGGGGCTGAATGGAAGCAAGGAGTCCATTGTGAGAGTCTGGGTCCTAGTGGAACCACAGAGGCCACTGTGACCCTGCAGGGCCTTGTGGGACCATGCAGAGCATTGTGACAGTGCAGGACCTGGTGTCATGATGGGGCCATTGTGACACTGCAGGGCCCCATGGAACCCAGGGGCCAGTGCTGCTCCTCAGGGACTCCTGGAATGAAGGAAACATGTTTGACACTGTGGTGGCCCTTGACACCAAGAGCCCTTTGTGACACTGTGGAACCAAGGAGAGAATTGCTGCCCTGCCAGACCTCATGGAACCAAGGATCCATTGTGACACTGCAGGGCCTTGGGGGACCAACAATCCATTGTGACACTGCAGGGCCCAAGGATCCAAGGGACTTTGTGACACCAAGGGGTCCCATGGAATAAAAGAGACATTGTGACACTGGGAGGCCTCATGGAATCATGGAGACCATTGGGACACTCTATGGCCTCATGGAACCGTGGTGACACCAAGCTGGCTGGCAGTGTTGATCTGCTGGAGGGTAGGAGGGCTCTGCACAGGGCCCTGGACAGGCTGGATCCAGGGCCCAAATCCAACAGGGTGGGGTTTAACAAGTCCAAGTGCTGGGTCCTGCACTTTGGCTACAACAACCTCTGCAGCACTACAGGCTGGGGACAGAGTGGCTGGAGAGCAGGCAGGCAGAAAGGGACCTGCAGGGACTGATGGACAGCAGGCTGGACATGAGCCAGCAGGTGCCCAGGTGGCCAACGAAGGCCAATGGCTCCTGGCCTGGATCAGGAATGGTGTGCCAGCAGAGCAGGGCAGGGATTCTTCCCCTGTGCTGCACTGCTTGGGCAGCACCTTGAGTGCTGTGTCCAATTCTGGGCCCCAATTTAGGAGGACATGGAGGGCTGGAGGTGTCCAGAGAAGGGCACAAGGCTGGAGGGTCTGGAGCACAAGTCCTGTGAGAGGGCTGAGGAGCTGGGGTTTGTTTATCCTGGAGAAGAGGAGGCTCAGGGAGACAAGGCAGTGTCAGGACAGGTTGGACTTGGATGACTCCAAGGTCTTTCCAACCTTGCTGATTCTGGGCATCTCTCTGAAACCACCCTTGGAAGCAGTTGCAGGATGAGCCCTGGGCTCCTCTTCAGCAGCTCCACAGCAGCCCAGGCCCTCAGCTTCTCCTGCCAGCCCCAAAGCCCATCCTGTCAGTCCTGCAGAGCCTCTGCAGCTCCTCCTCATGCCCAGAACAGGGAGCCCCAGAGCCAGACACAGCAGCCCAGATGTGCCCCCCTGGCCTGGGGTGCCTCTGCAAGGGAGCAGCAGGAGCACTGCAGAGCCTGCAGACAATTCCTGCAGCACTTGGAGGATGATCCTGCTGCCCAAGGGACGTTCCCATGGGCGCATAGCATCAGGAACTGCAATGGGGAGTGGGGCCAGAGAGGAAAGGGCAAACAGGGATGGGCTGTTTGCACAGGAGGGAACATGGGGAAGGAAGAGAAATTTGTACAGGAGAGAAGAAAGAAGAGTGAAGCAAGGAATGCTCAGGGCAGTGTGGGGTGGCTGCCAGGCAGCCCTGGCTCTGAGCAAACAGGTCTGCAGTGGGACAGGAAACTCCCAGCTGAAGGGAACAAACTTTTGGCTGACTGCAGAGGCCAGGAAAGCTGAGTGTTTCCCTGGTGTCCCCAGCCCTTGCTGGCCCCAGGGGCTGATGGCATTTGTGCTCCTCAGGTCATGTCCCCAACCCAACGCTGGGGCTGCTCACGGGGGTTTCTGTGCTGAGCATTGGCCTGGCCGTGTTCTTGAGAGAGCCTGGCAAGGAGCCTGGAGCCCCCAGGGCCTGGCCTGAGGCCTCAGCGCTGCCCCAGCAACCATGGCCTGTCCCTGCTGCAGCCCCGGCACTGCCACCCCCAGGGCTGTGCCCGGCCCCGAGAGCACTCAGGCCCTGCAGCAACACCAGGGCCACCAGGGCAGCGGGGCAGGGCCACGGCAGCAGCACTGGCAACACCAAGTGCTGCTGCTGCTGCTGCTGCTGGGCACAGCTGCTGGGCCAGCCCTGATCTGCCCCAGCTCTGCACACAGACATTGCTGCTGCAGCTCCAGAGAAGGCAACACAAGGGCATCTCTGCAGAAAACTCTGCTGGGAGATCCTTTAGCTCCTTTAAAGCTATTGAGAGCACAGCCCCTCATTGACACAGTCTGTGGCCACAGGGAAGGTGGAGAGAAACAAAATGAGAAATGGCACAAACAATACCATTTATTTGTAGATAATATGAAAAAAGTGAAACAAAGAAAAAGAGCTTCCAAAATCAAACCAACAAGAAGTATGAAAGATGAATTTTATTACATGTAATTTGCAGAAATTGGCCAGCATTTTAATGTTCCTGAAACGATCCAGTCATCAGTCTCCATACTTCAGCCTTGAGCTCCTGGTTCCTCAGGCTGTAGATGAGGGGGTTCAGGGCTGGGGGCACGATCGAGTACAGAACTGACAGGGCCAGATCCAGGGATGGGGACGAGATGGACGGAGGCTTCAGGTAGGAAAATGTACCAGTGCTGACAAACAAAGAGACTACGGCCAGGTGAGGGAGGCAGGTGGAAAAGGCTTTGTGCCGTCCCTGCTCAGAGGGGATCCTCAGCACAGCCCTGAAGATCTGCACATAGGAGAAAACAATGAACACAAAACAACCAAATACCAAACAGGCACTAACTGCAAGGGGCCCAAGCTCCCTGAGATTTGATTGTGAGCAGGAGAGCTTGAGGATCTGTGGGATTTCACAGAAGAACTGGCCCAGYGCATTGCCATGGCACAGGGGCAAGGAAAATGTATTGGCTGTGTGCAGCAGAGCATTGAGAAAGGCACTGGCCCAGGCAGCTGCTGCCATGTGGGCACAAGCTCTGCTGCRCAGGAGGGTCCCGTAGTGCAGGGGTTTGCAGATGGACACGTAGCGGTCGTAGCACATGATGGTCAGGAGATAAAACTCTGCTCCGATGAAGAACATAAAGAAAAAGACCTGTGCAGCACATCCTGTGTAGGAGATGTCCCTGGTGTCCCAGAGGGAATTGTGCATGGCTTTGGGGACAGTGGTGCAGATGGAGCCCAGGTCGCTGAGGGCCAGGTTGAGCAGGAAGAAGAACATGGGCGTGTGTGCAGGTGGTGGACCGCAGGCTACGGCGCCTGAGTGATGAGGCCCGTTGCCCGCAGGAAGGGGCCCAGCGCAGGGAGATGCCACAGCAAGAGGCAGAAGTGGCAGGAAGCTGCAAGCTCCGCGTGTCTCCAATGCCAGCAGGAGGAAGTGCCTGATGCAGCTGCTGTTGGACATTTGCTGTGCCTTGGCATGGGATCTGTAAGAAAAGCTAATCAATGGAATAGTTGGGTTTGAAGAGGATTGAAATATCCCCAGCCAGCCTGGGGGCACTTTCCCCCCCACTGCTGCCAGGGGCGTCTGCTGCCTGAGCTGTCCTGCCAGCAGCTGCTTCCTGTGCCCAGGGCTGGGCCTGCCAGTGCTGCAGAGCCCACCAGCCCTGGGGCTCAGCTCTGCCTGCAGACCTCTCCAGCTCTGGCACTGCCAGGGGCAGCTCTGCGCTCTGCAGGCTCTGATGGCAACATCAGAGCAACCCTGAGGAAGGCTGGAAAAGGACACTGTATGGCTGCCTCTAAGGGGCCTGTGGTGATTCTGTCTGCTGCCTGCTTTCTCACTCTGGAGGCTTTTTTTTTATTTTTCTCAGCCTGAATGGAGAGATGAAGATTATCTGCAGTTTCCCATCATCCCAGAGCAGTAAATTAAAAAAGCAGGATTTTCCTTAATGCAGCCCTGCCTTGCTGTGTCCTGATATACTGCTACATTGGAATGTTTCTGCAGTTTAAATGCCCATCTGGAAGCAGTCCTGAACAATGCAGCACCTCCCACCACACAAGGAGAACACTTCCAAGCCTGACCAGCGGCTCTCCTCCCACCCAGACCTTGTCCCCCAGTGCTGGGAGCAGCTGGCCAGGGCCTGGCTGAGAGCTGTCCCCTGGCAGGCAGCAGAGTCCCTTGCCCCAGCACAGGCGCCCTGGGCTGCAGGACCCTGCTCTGCAGGACAGCCCTGGCAACCCTGGCTGCTCTGCACAAAGACAATCAGAGAATGTACTCACAGGCTGCTGTAAGGCATTGGCAATGTTCCAGCTGTAGGAGATGGCTCCAGGAGCTGCAGCTGCATTGTCCTGAGCCAAGGTTCCTGTGCAAGGGCTGGCAGGGATCTGCCGCAGCACTTTTCTCAGCCTCCTTCCCCAGCCCTGGACTGATTGAAGCTCTCTGTGCTCTGTGCTGTGCCCGGGCTGGCTGCAGGCAGTGCCCAGCCTGCTGGCTGGCAGAGAGAGCTGCTCAGCAAGAGAAATGTGCTTTTGAAGCTCTTCTTGCTTACCAGGAGCTGCCTCTGTGCGAGAGCCCCAGCCCAGCTCAGCAGCACAGACACAGCACAGGACTTTAAGTGAGCCTCTGGGGTTTGTGCTCAGCGCCTGAAACATCAGTCCCTGAGAGGGAGCTGAAGAAACCTCTCCAGAACTCCAAGTCAGAATCCAACTCCAAATTTCTGGACTTTTAATGGGTCCCCAGTGAGGGACACGACTGAGAAAGTGTCCCAGGCCCAGGCAGAGGCAGAGAACTGAGGCAGTGTACAGGAAGGTGGGGACAAGAGAAGCCAAGTCTTGGTGCCTGGGGCACAGCAGGGTCTGTGCACACCAGGGCTGGAAAGGAGACACCTTGTCCTGAGGCCCTGGGGCCTCCTGGCACACAGCCCCAGCCAGGCTGGCACATGTCAGCCCCTTGTGGCTGCCCTCAGCATCCCCCCTAGCCCACATCCCAGTGGCCTCAAGGATCTGCTGGAAGGAGTCCCTGGGAAGCCTTGCTCAAGCAATGCCTGGGGGCTCCTTCATGCTCCCTGCAGGGACTTGCAGGTTTTTCCAAAGGAACTTTGCTTTGGCTTTTGCCTTGGAGTTCTGAGAGCTTTGTGCAATCATGGCCTCCAATGATCTGGCTGTAATTAGTCCCTGGAGAGGCTTTGTCAGTACAACACTCAGTGGCTCATTAATGCTTCAAGGTACTTCAGATTATTTTAGGGTACTTGGGTTTCCTTTTGATACAGACTCTGTGAGAGGTTTGTGCAATCTGGCCCCAATTAATTGCTTACAAAGTCCCTTGAGAGCTTTGACTGACACTCCAGTGGGCTCATTAAATTCCTTGAGATACTCAGTTTTTAGTATTTTTGGATTTAAGTACTTTTGGACTAGGATTTTCCTTCCCACACTTGAGTCTCTGAGAGGTTTTTTTTGCCTCATCCTGGCCTCCAGTTATTCCTCATCGCCCAAGGCAGTCCATGAGGAGCCTGTGTTGGGTATCTTCCCCCTTTCCTGTTTTTACAACAAAGATGGAACTGAAAGAATTTTGTAAACTTTCTAAAAGCAATCCCAAACAAAACATGGGACAATTCACAATACAAACAACACTACTAAGAGAATTAATAGTCGTTTGTTAGCTAGATTTATCCTCCAACCTTTTAGCCCCTTGGATTGGAAGAGTTTATTGGAACCAGTCTTTGTTTTCCACCTTTGGAAAAGCTTATTGAACCTTCCTTAAGTACCTGAATGCTCTTGTGGATGACTTTGCTTTGGCTGGAGAGGTTCCATGCACACATGCCCTCAGAGTTCTTACCACAGCCATGCCCAATGTGCGAAGTAAAACTCTATCCCTTGTTTTGCAAGGTGCATGTCTGATGGTTCCTCTATGTCTTGAGAGCAGGCCACTCAATGGGAAGGGAGGGAAGCGCTGGTTTGCCTTACTTAACAGGCAACCCAAAGATGGTCTAAATTGTTCCTAAAGCTTTAGCTGCAGCGACCCAAGGTAGTCGAAACTGGGGATGCCTACCATCCAATAACCTGGATAAAGCTTTTCAAGCCATCCTCTTTGCTATCATCCAATACTTCTCTGGGGATACCTGTGCTTGATCATCTGGTAGGCTGTGTTGTCCTTCTCCAGCTAGATGGTTGATGGTCAATTCGTCACCCTTGCCTGCATGACTTGCATAGTCTGCTATTATTGATTTAAAGTAAACACCTCCATTCTCCTTCCAACAGGGTTGTATCTGTAGGTGACAACAACATGGTTGCATAATATAATTTAAATCATAGGGGATTCAAGACATGAGCGTAAACATGCCACTCATTAGGCATTAAAAACAAGGTAAGGTCTTCCTAAATGATCTTTAGCTGCCCTACCCAGCAGATCCTCTGATTTCCTCGTAAACCAATGTCTGATACTTCGGGATTCTGCCCCTTTCTTTCAATAGCAATCCGGGACAATGAGGAGTTTCGAGACTATTTGCTAAGTCTCCTTCCTTAACTGCTTCTTTCTGGATCCTTTTCTAGGTATCTTCTGGGTTGAGGGGCGAGGGTTGGCTCTGTGGAATCCAAAACTGTCTTCTGGGAGGAAATTTCTAATCCGAAACATTTGGATTTAGAAATAGTGGTGAACAGGTGTGGGCTTAGCATCTTTGTGATCTATGGGTTATATTGTTGCCAGAGTGGGTGAGGCAGAGGGCGCTGCCATTTTGTCCAGGGTTGAGGAGGAAGGGCCTTGATCTAGATGGCGGACTTCCGGGGTGGAGTTCCTGGAGGCATGGCCGCAGGGTGAATGGTGGAATGATTGACAGTGGGGCTATGAACGCCGCAGTTTTGGGGGTGGAAATCTGGAGGTTCGTTCAGGATGGAAGAGAAAGTTGTGGTCCAGGAAGTGGAGGAGCCAAGATGGAGGAGGATGCTTGGGCTCCTGAGCCACATTCAGGCTCCTTCCATCTCGAGAGTCTCCAGGGCATGATGCTCCAAGACCGTGTGGCCATTGCAATCTTGGACATCGTGGAAGGTTCCCTGAAGAAAGGCAGGTTGAGGGGAGGTCCCGAGTCAGGAGTGACCAATGGATTGGAGTTTTTCAACACGCTGCTTGCTGGTGATAAGGGTCTCAAGGATGGTGTGGACAGATGGGGAGCATGTGGGGTGTAATGGGGTCCGCTTTTGATCGAAGGTTGTAACAGTTAAGCTTCCCAACTGAGTCCAAAATTCAAGGTGTGGATTTTTTGTCAAGCAGAGGCATCTGAAAATTTTAAAAATGAATCCAATTCAGATTGAATTTTAATTTGTTCTTTGAAAATATATGTCATAATCACGAGAAATTAAAGCATCCATATATGGCTCTTTCTACTTTGGACATATGGCTGCCCATTTTTTCTCTTTCTCTGCCATTTTAATGGGGAAGAGGCCAACCGGAAACACCCAAATCAATTTTTTGGACGTGGTGCATATTGTAAAAGCACAGTGGCAAAATGGCAATAAATGTCTTGCATTTCCCCAAACCGCACCTGGCATGCCTACACAGGTGGCAATCAATCGTTGTTCCTGCTGATTCTGGCAAGGTCACTTGAAGCAACGATGAATCCGCCGGGCCCGACACAAATCCAAAATTTTCGGGAGCGCTGGCCTCTCTATCAGCTAACCCCAGTGGAAGTGACTGACACAGTGACGTGGTTGAGGAACTTAGTATTTTTTTTTTTCTGGAATGGAGTGGTCAGGCCAGAGGCCATAGCTGTTCGGATTCTGAAATTGGCCACCTGTTATTTGACCAATTGAAGGTATTTGGATATGCCTCTGAGAACACAGGGGTTAAAAAGCAGAGCTTTCCTTGGGACTTCCCTCTTTGGGTTCCAGCTGGGGATGGTGAGACCTTCACTGCCCAGCCTCTGTCGGCTGGCAGGGGGAAGGGAAAAGCATGCGGCGCGGGTGAGATGGGGCCTTGGACGGGGAGGGGAGGTGAAAAGGCCGCTTAAATGATGCAAAGGTGGGGGCACGCCAAAAGGATTGGGCAGCCTCCATTTCCCCCCCGGAGAAGAGAGAGAAAAAGCCAGGTGCTCCGCTCGGTGGGCAACGGCGTCCGCTGTGGCCTTGAGGCCTTTGAGTTGGCAGTATGCCCCGCTTTTTGGGGAAAGGGGGGGTTGCAGTGGAGAAGAGCGCTGGCCGCTTGTAAAAGTTTTTTTTAACCCTGTTTGGACAATGAAAATTTGCAGAGCATTGACATTTCTGAGCAGGAAATGAAGCAAGTGTGTTGTGATGGCAGGGTTGTGAGAGAACCCAAGATGCAAGAAATAAAGGAGTGTCCTTGATGCATGATGCTTTTCATCACCATGGACAAACCATGCTTCCTTGTGGACCACAGAGGCTGCACAGGGGGAGAGCTGGCTCAGGACGCAAGGAAA
>NDFG01001795.1:3489-15700 GCA_002167245.1 Sporophila hypoxantha
CACCTCACCTTTGAATCCCACCACGACCCCTGAGCACGTCTCGACTATCGTGGCAGGGTTGCGGCCACTTCAATCTGCCGGTTCCCACTGATCACCCACAGCAGACAGAGGGAAAAAAAAAGATTCACAAAAACTCACTGAGAGGGAGCGTAGGCAGAAAGCTTCACCTGATGCCGAGCTCCCAGGGCTAGGAGGGTCCTTCCCAGAACGAGTTGCCTGAGCTGGGATCGCCGGACAGACACCGGCAGACAAGTGCGTGCCGCCCCTGGCTTCTCAAAACGTGAAGTCCTTCTGTCCCGACTCGGAAGCTAAAACACACCTCTGTAGGCAAATAAGGCAAGGGAGCGTGCTGCTCAGTAGTTGTACGCGTGCTTTTGAGCCCAAGGTGTTAAACAATGTCCTTCATCAGAAGTCTCAATAAAAATTGGGAGGGCTTCCTCGACTGTCGACATTTAAAGAAAAAAACGAAAATGACCGTTGAAACGAAGTAATAAGTGACAACGACGGAGAGCCGACACAACGAGAATGAGCCGTTCAGATTCAGACGTCAGGAGGGACAACAGCGTCTCTGTCGCTCAGCTCCAGGGCAGCGCCTCGTTGCAAAGCTGTTCGGGCCAGCGCACGTGGCCGTGGCCGTGGCCGAGAGCGCCGGCTGCCCGTGGTCCTTCACCAGCGCACCAGCCGCCTGCTTTGGCCGCGTCCCGCTCGGCCACGGGCCGCGCGCCGTGCGCACCTCGCGCTGTGCCAGCCCCACGCGCGAACAGCGCCGGCTCCGACGCCTGCACCAGCTCGATAGGACAGCCACGCGTTTGCGCCCCGCGTCCCGTCCACCGCCACCACCTTGGCCACCAGGTAGCCGCCTCGCCGAGCGCGGAACCACCTTCAAAGCCGCGGCGCCGCCCTCCGCCGCGCGCCGGCGCGGGCCAGAGCCACCCTGGGCCGTTGTCGGTTGCGGTCCAGCACGAAGACGCGCACGTGGCGTGGAGCTGCGCGCCGGCGAGCCGCCGTCCTCGCCCGCACGGCCACCGTGAACTCGCCGGCACTGCTCGTAGTCCAAGCAGCGCTGCGCGTACAAGCGCGCCGCCTCCGCGCCTCCACCGACACGAGCGGCGCCGCGCCCGCCGCCTTCGCCCCGCGCTGCCGCCCGCAGCCAGTAGCTCACGCGCCCGTTGGCGCCGCAGTCCGCGGGTTTCCCGCGCCTGCACCGCGCAGCATCCAATTCTGCGCCCGGCCGCAGTCTAAGTTCTCCGACCGAGTGTAGCTCCTCGCTAGCTCCCAACAGCCACTTCGAACACCCACTGTAAGCCCGGGCCGCGTTCGTATCTTTCACGTCTCTCCGTCTCGCGGAACTCCAACCCGAAGGAAGCAGGATATGAACCACCACATGAGCTCTGGGATCCCACGGCCACCAGCTACGGTTCCCTCGCCAGTTCCGTTCCTCACCAAGCTCCCTGCTGTGAGTGCCTCCACTAAGCTCGCCGACCCTATGTCATGTTCTGCGCCGGTGCGCGAGCTCTCCGTCACGCGCTTGCTCGGACGCCGTGCTCGCGTCCAGCGCGCCGAGTCAGCCACCTTGTACGGCGCCCGACGACGCCCACCATCGACAGCGGCGCCTCTCCCCGACAAGCTCGCATCGTCACCTGACCATATCTCTCCCGAATCAGGATCGTTCACATTCAGCACGGCCACCACGGTGCCGCTGGCGAGTCATGCGGGCACCGGGCTTGAGGTAGTAGACAGCAGCGTGCATCTCGGGTCGCGTTGTCATTCACGTCCTGCATCCTCCATCCTCTTACCTTGCAGTGGTCTACCAATCCGCCACCGTCCCTCGCTTTCACCAGACATGTAGCCTCGCAGTTGTCCTCAATAACCAGCCTCTCCTGCAGAGTGATCGTCCCGCTCTTCATGCATCCACCAAAACTCTGAAGGCACTTTAGCCGGCATTTTACCGAAAGCGTATAGTAATGTTTGGCGTTGGTGCCCGCGTCGGCATCAGAGGCTTGTTTCACTTCAGCCACCGTCAGTCCCGGAGGCGTGTCCTCGCGGCAGGCTACGCGACCGGGGGTTTAAAACCCCCCGGTCCTTCCGCGAAACACGGGTGGGTTGTCATTGGCGCGTCTCTCTCGACGCCTGATCCCACCAGCTGGGCCGGGCTCGAGTCCGGGCGGCGTCAGCATCCCCCCGCCCCGCCCCCAGCGCAGTCAGCCGAGCAGACGGCCCCTCCCCACACCGAATATGGCTCGGCTCACGCTTCACTTACTTAGCGTTCTATCTCTATCCAGTTGCACCCGTTGCACGCGCATCACCAGCCCCCTCCGCCGACTTGCTGCCGTCCTGGCCTCTTCCTTCAAACCTCCACGCGGGGGAAGAAAAACCGTTGGCCTCCAGCGTCGTAGTCCTGCAGAGAGTTACTGCCCACGTCTGGCGTTCCATCGCAACACCCACTCTCCAGCGCGCGAAAACGGGCACCAGCGCGTGTTAGAACTCCTCAATTATTTCGTAGTCGCGATCAAATCCTTTCCTTGTAAGAAAGCGCGGCGCGGTTGTCGTCACGCTCGTGGGATATCCTACACTCAACATGGAAAACGTTCAGCGGATTGTGCACAGCACCTCGACAGCTGACAGGCAGGTCGCCGACTTCGCCGCACATTTCCTCCCGGTCCAGCCTCTCGTTCACGTACAGGTTCCCGTTCTCCTCATTCACGTGAAGTAGTTCAGCTGCTTCTTGGCCGGCCAGACGCACCTGCAGCTGGCGGCCGCCGGGCAGCTGGTCGCTCTGAGCCCCAGGTCCCGCCACGCCCCACGAGCGAGCCTCTGCCGCTCCTCGGGATGGCGTGCGGAGCCGCCGGCCGCCGCCCGGCACCACACCGGCAACAGCAGCAGCAGCGCGGCCAGCAAGCGCTCGCCCGGCCGCCCGGCCGCGGCCTCTGCCGCCGCCCTCAGCGCCATTCTCTGCCCCGCTGCGCTCGCCGCGCTCCTGCCTCCTGCCGCTTGCCCTGCCTCGCCTTCCAGCCGCTCTCGCCGCCAAAACAGACACCGCTCAGAAAGACACCCAGGCGCCGTCGCCGCTCTCGCCGCCTCTCGCGGCTGATTGGCGTGCCGCTTTTGCCGCTGCTGTTCCGGCCGCCGAGGCGAGCGAGCCGCACTGCGGCGGCAGGACGCTGCGGGGGACGGCGGCCCTCCAGCGCCGCGGTTCGCGCCTTGCTAATCTACGCGTACCAACGTCCTCCTCTCACGGCGAGGCTCGACTTCCCTCTAGCCCCGATCTGGCCACATGCTACTCGCATGCACACGTCCTCTCGTATCTCAGACCCACGCCGCCGCGATCTCCCGAGCGCGGCGCCATCGATCTTCGCACAATCGTCCCATCCATATATCGGCGACACTGCTCAGGCCGTCCTCCTCTCCTCTCCATACATAGGCTCTCCAGACATTCTTATTGGAGAGACTTCGTATTCTAATATGGCATCTCGCTACGCTATAGCTTTGTTACTCAGTCTGTAAGCCGCCTGCCTCGATCTCTCTTAGTAGCGCGCCTGTACTTGTCGCAGGATCACGCCAGACTTACATACTTGAGCATCGAAGCTTCGGTGTTATCAAGTCGACATGAAATGTACTATACCCGTAGAGCATGCATACACTCGAGCAGACTTCCCTTGAGTCCCATTCTGCCTCTCACTGCTGTGGGCCTCTTTTTACCCAGCAATTGTTTATTTCAATTTCTACCATCTCTGGTGAAGCAACGTCAACCAAAATACTTCGGAAGAGAAGCCTGTGTAGTAAAAGAAGCACCAGGAGCAACATCTACTTCTGGAGCATCGTATACTTGTTTATATTCCTTTGTTTTATATCCCCTCACATACTAGTAATCTGTGGGCACTGGGAGGAAATGGGTATATATTTCTCTATACAGCATTATCCTTTACATATTTCCCAGTTTTTACAAATCATTGAGATTTTACCACAACTTCTGGTCTTAGATCTGGAAAGAATAGACCTGTGAAAGCACTTCTTCAAAAAGCTTTTCAGGAACGGCTTAAGTAAGTAGACTAAGAACAGGGACAGACTGAAAAATTGATATCCATGGGCCTTTTTCTTCAGGAATACTTCAGTTAGCAGTGTGCTGGAATTGTTTACGTCTGAATTGTAAAAATGAGAGGTTAATTACCTCCTCTGTGGGTGATGTCTGAAGGTCCATTATCAATCACATGTCAGCTGCCTTTCCCAGCAGAGAAGACACAAACATAACAACACAAAAAAAAAAAAAGTTCAGAAAAATGAAGCTTAGAAGGGCACAACTAGAGAAAGGCGGGTTTGCCCATGGCTCCAAACCACACTGACATGTCCGTTTGCCGCATGATTAAAAACGATAAAACACTGAATTACTCCTGGCGTGGATTGGTCTGAAAACAGAAATGATAAAAGCTCTCGAGAGCACACCTGTGAAAAACACTTGTACACCTCAGTTGCCTGTTTTGTGCTGACTCCACCTCTCTGCAAACAACGAAGGAAATCACGTCAATACTAAAACTCTCCACGAAAACAACAGCTCTTGTCTCATATGACCTTATATATACATGATGATCAGCTGAAACCATTCCAAGGGCCTACCCAAACCAGGTTTTGGAAAATCTCAGGTAACGGCAGGTTTTACCAACACTCCATTGCTGAATAAATTAACTCCATGATCTTACTGCACTCATTCACAGGGGTCATCGCTTGGTCATTAACTCAGTTCCCACTGTATGCCACTCTTTCCACTGTCTCGAAAAAAAACAAGACGAAACTACAAGACTCAGTTTTTATCTCTTCTCCCCTGCTCTACGCAGTTAGTTAGGAAAACGATCGTTCAGCCTCAACATTGCGTGAGAACAGGCTCTTCTCCACAACAAGAGCAAGCCACCTCTGGCTTCAGAGAGAGATACTGAGAAAGTATTTAGTAGAATCTCGCCGCCTTCTCGTACAGAGCCTCATACATATCTCTAGTTACAATAAATTTCTGTAAACTTCTCAGTTTTCAAAATTCAATACATAGTCTATCTCTCTCTCTCGTATAACAGACCTGCTAGTCGTTGTTGACTTTATTTATCATATAGACCTCGCTTGATAAAAATATCAACATTCCGTAAAGCCCTCAGACTTGAGAGACATTGTTGGCGAAATAGACCTCTACCACTAGAGATAGACAGCTTGCATACAATAACACAGACATAGAATAGACCATAAATTATGTTGCTCAAGCAGAGAGAATACGCTACAAAGAACGTCTGGTGTGAGGTGTTAGAAAGCAGCATCGATGGATAGATGCAGAGAAGTGAGCAGTATGGCAAATGATGATGTTCTCTTGCTCAGGCGTGTAGGGACCTTAGTCTCCCGAGTCACCATAGCGACCTGCGCTGGTCCTCGATGCGACTGCGATCATCTCTATAGTGCACTAGAAGCATGCGTGAGCGTACGATAGTAAGATAAAGAGATAAAGTGCGTACATAATGTAATATAATGCGCACATGAAGAAACTCAGGCGGAACATATATATATAGCGTTCTCTGGATATACATCATATATATAGATATAATATATATACACAACAAGTCGTGACGTACTCATCACTTCTCGATCCGCGAGATCTCGTCGAAGTACAAATCCTAGCAAAACTCATCTTCCAGTGCGTAGGCTTGCTAGGGATAACTTCTGGATTCTGCTCATTACTTTTTTCATTTAGTAGAGGACACATATATAAACTGAGTGTGTAAATAAAACTAACTATCACATTCTCTTAAAGCCAGTAACCTGCCTAATAACATGGTGTAACATTCTCAGATCAACTCTTTTCCGCTATACTTACAATAGACAATTCGACATTCTTAAGATACCTTTACATCGCCTCTATAGAAGAGTGAGAATGAATTGTGCATCATCTCGTCACACACAAGATGTATACAGATACATAGTATCTCAATAAAGGTGTATTTTACTATGCATCAATAAGAAAAAACCATTACACAAAGCAATACTAATATATCTAACTATCTCACAATTTCTTGCTCAGAATGCTGCTGCTGGCGATAGTGCGAGTGGCTGCGTCGAGCGAGAGATCGCTACGAGAGACAGTACTTCTCCATAAATTGTGCGATACGATATTATCCCATGGTTTGAAAGAATCAATCAATTAAAAAGAGTCAATATGGTCATCTATAATCGTGACACCTCTTTATCTATACACACAGTGTACTTGCATGCTTGCTAGCGGAGCACATGTGATTGATCCACTCACACACTGAGTGAAGCGAAGGCCCAGTTGTCTTACTAAATATTATATAAGTTGAGAACTTTATAATACAAAAGACAATAGAGGCATAACTAAATAGCAATCGTGATGGCTCATAATCTATCACATGCTCGTACTCTACTGCTCGTATCGTCGAGCGAGAGCACACGAGTCTTGATTTACATGCTGCTAATCATAGAGAAATCCCAAGTGCTATAAAAACTCATCATATCTCTGGGATCTCGTTGAAATACATAGATCGCCTCATCACAACAAAGTGAGACACAGAAGTCGTACAGCATAGAGTCTTACTAGAAATGATATGGGACATCCACGAGCATAACAAGTAGAAACTCAAGCTCAATGTATTTCTTCCACTATGAGCTTATGCTGTAGAGACACTATATTAGCTGAAGCAGCCGCACACCGCACACGCAGCAACAATGTACCGAGAATGCAATAAACAAGAACCTACACTGAAGACAGTTGCCGTAGGAAAAAAATCTCCGGCTCGTCCCACATCTCAAATTCTACTGTAGGCACCATGAGCTATAAACATTTATTGAGACCCTTCATCTTATCAAACTCGTCTCTTATGTCAGTTAAAACCGGTAATGATATAACAGAAAATATAGACTATATATAATAATATCAGTATACCAAAGAGAGATTAGAGGAAAATTTGCCGCTGTTAAAAATCCATACTTACAGTGTTAGATTCACACTCTGTTTAAACGCGATAATAAAAATAAAAAATATTAAAACGAGGGGTACTATATTCCAGTTAGCCAAAATAATGATGCCAGAGGGGTGCGAGAAGAAAGCAAAAACCAAATAAAGCTGTAAGATTCCACACAACACTAAAATACATTATCGGCACTCTCTCTCTCTAGGGACTGAACAAATGTTCTCTCCGTAACCTCCAAGCACATTGCTGTCGCAGAGCACAAGCTGATACTGGCAAACACACCAAACTTCCACTTTTTTACCATGTAATAATACAGTTAAAATAGCAGACCGAAATACTGGGAAAGGGACCGGAATTAAGACAAACTGCACTCACAAAAACAAAAGTTCTCAATCACCAGAATCTTCAAGCAGAGGAAGAGCTCGGAAGTTCTCCTAAAAGGGCTCACCAGCCGTAACACTGAGATCCCACTTCGCTACGTCCCCCACCCCCACAGCAAAGACGCACCAGCACATCTGCTCACGACGCTATGCCTGACTTGTCAGAGTATGCCCCTACTCAGGACAGAGACACCAGGGGGATAAGAGTACAGGGAAGCCCCCAGAAGAAGCGTCACGGCGCAGAATTCGAACCCGATAAACTCACACCGAGGGAAGGGGCGGGCCGGGCCGCTGGGAGGGTCGCCTGTGGGTTCCTCGTCGCCGTAGCAGCGGGCGAGGGCTCTCAGCCCAAGGGGGCGGCGGGCGGGCCCGGGAGGTTCGCGCAGGCTGGCGGCCGAGGCGCAGGGGCCGCTTGCGCGAGTCGGCCGTGAGCGCCACGTCGTGCGAGTAGGAGCGCAGGAAGGCGCGCACGCCGTTCGAGTGCCACGAAGTGCGAAGACGGCACGCCGCGCAAGAGGCGCCGCTGTCCGGCGGCCAGCAGCTGCTGGCGCGTGGCAGCGGGCGCAGTCGCAGCGCCAGCAGCAGCAGCAGGAAGCCACGAAAGAGGCACGAGACGGCGGCCACCGGCCAGGCACGAGCCAGCGCGTCAGCTGGCCGCCGGCTCGCCCGGCGCCGCCGCCTCGTTACATCTGGGGCCGCGCTGCCCAGGCTTCGGCAAGCAGCTCGCTACCGCTGTCGAGTCAGCAGCACGCCAGTGGCGTGGCCGTGCCAGGAGCGCCGGCCGCCCGTGGTCCCGCACCAGCACCAGCAGGCCTGTGGCGCGCCGCGTCGCGGGCCAGCGGCCGAGCGCGCCGTGCGCACTCGCCGCTGATGCAGCCCCACTGGCGAAGAGCCCCGGCTCCGTGGCCTTGGCCAGGCTCGTAGAGAGCCAGGCGTTCTGCCCCGCGTCCGCGTCCACCGCCACCACCTTGGCCATCCAGGCGCGCCGGCCTCGAGCGCCGCGGCGCCAGCTCCACGCCCGCCCAGCCGCCGCGCCAGCCACGCGCTGCGGCCGGCGGCGGGTTACAGCCCTGCGGGCGCCGTTGTCGTTCTCGTCCACGATCAGCAGCCGCACCGACACGTTTGTTGCACGCGCTCGCGGCGCGCCGCCGTCTCCCGGCGCCACGCACAGCTTGCAGCTCGCGCAGCTGCTCGGTAGTCAAGGAGCGCAGCGCGTTACAGCGCCCCGGTCTCCGCCTGCCACCGACACGTACGACGAACAGCGCGCGCGCCCCGCACCGCCTCGCCACCGGTAGCGCACGCGCGGCGTTCGTGCCCCCAGTCCGCGTTCCGTGGCGCGCACGTCAGCACCAGCGCGCCCTGCCGCGTTGTTCTCCGCCAGCCGCGCGCTGTAGCGCTCCTCCAAGAACACCGGCGCTTGTCAGTTCACGTCCCCAGCACGCGCGAGCGCCAGCACCGCGCTGCTCTGGCAGCTCCGGCGACCCGCCGTCGGCCGCTCCGCACCGTCACGTCTGTACTTCCGACACCTGCTCGCTGTCCAGCTCGCTCGCTGTCCCACATGGTAGTAGTCTCCAAAGGATTTCTCCAGACGGAACGGGACACCCCCGTCGAGCGAGCAGTGCACCTCGCCGTTGGCTCCCGAGTCCCGGTCCTGCACGTGGAGCAGGGCGACCACCGTCCCGGACGGGGCATCCTCAGAGATCTCACTCAGGGCCGACGACATTGTGAGTTTCGGGGCGTTGTCGTTCACATCTGTTACGGTAACTACAACTTTGGCAGTGTCGGAAAGAGCTCCGCCGTCATGTGCCTGCACCTCCAGTTCGTAGGAATTGCCTTCCTCGTAGTCCAGGCTCCGTAACAGGGTGATTGCTCCCGTGTCGCCGTCCAGTCGAAAAATCTGTGAGGCTTTGTCTTTGATTTTCTGAATCGAATACTTCACGAGTCCGTTCGGCCCCTCATCGGCGTCCGTGGCCGTGACAGTGACSAGGACAGAGCCCACGGGCACGTCCTCGGGCACACGCACCGTGTACTCCYCCTGGCTGAACACGGGCGCGTTGTCGTTCGCGTCCAGCACCGTCACGCGGATCCGAGCCGTGCCCGTCCGTGCCGGATCGCCGCCGTCGCTCGCCCTCAGCAGCAGCTCGTGAAACGCCGCCTCCTCCCGGTCCAGCGCCTTGGCCAGCACCAGCTCGGGACGCTGATCGCCGCCGGGGCCCGCCTGCACGGCCAGCGAGAAGTGCTCGTCACCGCTCAGCTCGTAGCTCTGCAGGGAATTGCGGCCCGAGTCAGGGTCGTGAGCTCTGGCGAGGGGAAACCGTGACCCCGGGGCTGTCGCCTCGCTAATCCTCTCCTCAACTTCACTTTCCTTGAAGTTCGGCGCGTTGTCATTAATATCCGTGATTTCTACTTCTATTGTGTAAACCTGCATCTGTCCCTCCACTATCAGCTCACAGCGCAGCACGCATTTCTCCACCAGCCGACACAGCTGCTCTCTGTCGATCCTCTCCGCCGTCACTAAATGTCCCGTCTTCGGGTGCAGAGTGAAATACTGCGTCCTACCTTTGTCCAAGATAATGCGGACGCCACGGTCTCGGATCTCCGTCAGCTGCAGCCCCAGGTCCTTGGCCACGTCGCCCACGAAGGAGCCCTTGGGCATCTCCTCGGGCACCGAGTAGCGCAGCTGCCCCCACGCCGCCTCGCACCGCCGCCGCAGCACGGCCCAGAGCAGATGCTCGCTGCGCCGGACCCCAGCGGCCTCCCACGCTCGACGCATCTCCACAGCGTGCATACCGCCTGAGCACCGCAGCACCGCCGTCTTCCCGCTCGCCTACTTCAATGCCTACAGCCCTCGACCGGTGCAGCAGCTGCGTTGCCTCCGCTGCTCCGAAGACGGACTCGCACGCGGGGACGATCGGGGACGCGCAGAGGTTCGGGCAGGCGAGCGAGCGACTCGATGAGCCGATCCGCAGCGGGCGGGGCTGCCGGTAGCGCTCGAGCTTCCCTCTCGCTGCTCTCGGTCAAACAGCGGCGCCCGCAGCCTCCTCCCGCACTGCAGGCACCGAGCGCGGCCCGGCGCTGCCGCCCGGCCTTGCTCCATGTCCAGGAGGCACGGTCCGCCACCCGGACGATGTCGCTTTTGCGTCCAGCGCCATCTCTCTGCCTCCGCATTTCCCAGCCATCTCTGCCTTCATTCCTCCAGGGTATCACCATCTGGAGGGAAGCAGAGGCATTCCGTGGCGGGTTCTTTGTAACCGCACGGAAACTATCACTTACTAATGTCATTATACGTAAAATTAAACGCATTTTCGTTATTTTTACTCAGCCATGCTTATTGTCTGATGCTTCTTGTTCAAAGCTGTCTTGAACAACAGGCTCTCAGAGAGAAATACAGATGATACCATATCCCGAAAAAACAGCTACCAGGTTCTTTAACACAAGCGGGACGAGAGCAATTGCATGCTTTTTGAAGTCAGGGAGCTAATTGTTACAGGATTCCATTTTGGGTACAAATAAAGATGCAGCCGAAACTCTCAAGGCAATCTTTCAGGACTTGAAATATTTGACATCCTTTCCTAAGATACACRTAGTGTTTCCTTAGTTTACACAGAGTTGCATTTAATCAAGACATCCTAGGTTTCCTTTTTTCCTAAATACAAGGCGTAAAGAACCGAAGTTCGTTAGTAAACTATTCAGCTAAGTATTTCTAATGACGGTGATATGATATGTGTTCAAGAAAACAATCATGGAACCGTAGAACAAAAGTAAAACACTTGAAATTCTGCTGACCACTTGACCACTAATCAATGTGCAAATGGGCTTGATTCAAGTGCTTAAACTTTCCTCTGGCTAATCTCCCTGATACGGGATCCCTTAATATCTCATATATTTATCCCAGTAAACAGAATTGCAAAAAATTTGCTGTTCTAGTAAAACTCCCAACATTATTGTGAGAAGAGGATAGAAAAATAAACAGAAATCTTTCAGCACTCTCACCAGTGTACGAATAAAAGATCATGAGGAGCAAAACAGAGCTAACTAGGACGCAAAACGAAGTCATCTAGTCCCACTGCTGCATTACCCTCTGCTCCAATACGGGCGAGACCCTCTTTTAGTCAGAATGGAGAACGGAACTTTCCACATTCGTTTCCTTTCTAAATCTACCCGTGACAAAACAAAGTTTTACGAACGGCTTAGGGGAAAGATTACACGAGTACCCAGCACGCCCATTCTAAAGAAATCAATCAGGAAGCATAAATTTCCAACACCAGATGTCACTGCTTTCTTTTTTTTTCCTCGACCCCGTCATGCAGAGTCAGCCATTCCCCTTCCACAGAACACGAATCTGCTTTCARTGTTGCTTACACATTCAAATTGAGAGAGCTCGAGTGTTGAAGACTAAACCTGGCCCCTGAATCTGAACCTGTGACCAAAGCAGAAACAAGTGCTCGCTGCTTTCCATGAACAGGGGACGGCCCGTTCGTTAATTCAGTCTGTCACGGACTGGGCAACTCACCTAAACGCGAAACCGCAAGAAATGGAGAAATACAGAACAGCGCTGCTACTACCCGAACAGAGAGCAATATGCAAAGCCTGTCACCTGAAGCGATTACCGAGGAATAATGAAAAACTTCCGCTGCTACGTGGGATACAGAAGACGAATCCCCACTCACAGCACGCAGAGAATATCCGCGGAAGAAAGATCACGTTTCGAGAATTTTAAAAACGAAACAAATTCCCACTTTACACACCTGAGGTACATCGGGATTGGCTGGCAGTTTTCCCGTCACGGCGGTGCTGCTCAGGCTCGGCTTGTCGCAGGGCTCCCCGCCCAGAAGCTCCTCGGCCGACAGGACGGGCACCGGCGGCGGCGGCGGC
>NDFG01001800.1:2199-12917 GCA_002167245.1 Sporophila hypoxantha
CTGATATTGGGGTCCCCAAAGTGAGGAATGGCAGGTATTGGGGTCACCAGAGTGGGGGATCACTGATATTGGGGTCCTCAAGGTGGGGGGATCACAAACTTTGGGGTCCTCAAGGGTGGGGTATCACTGATATTGGGGTCCCCAGAGTGAGGGATCCCAGGTATTGGGGTCACCAGAGTGAGGGATCACTGATATTGGGATCCTCAAGGTGGGGGATCACTGATATTGGGGTCCCCAGAGTGAGGGATCCCAGGTATTGGGGTCACCAGAGTGGAGGATCCCAGGTATTGGGGTCCTCAAGGTGGGGGATCACTGATATTGGGGTCCCCAGAGTGAGAAAGTCCAGATATTGGGGTCCTCAAGGGTGAAGGATTCCAGATACTGGCGTCACCAGAGTGAGAAATTGCAGATATTGGGTCCCCAGAGTGGGGAATCCCAGGTATTGGTGTCCCCAGGGTGGGGAATCTCAGACATTGGGGTCCTCAAGGATGGGAGATCCCAGATATTGGGGTCCACAAGAGTGAGAAATCCCAGGTATTGGGGTCCCCAGCGTCCCCAGGGTGGGGGATCCCAGATATTGGGGTTCCCAGCATCCCCAGGGTGGGGGATCCCAGATATTGGGGTGCCCAAGGTGAGGAGTCCCAACCATTGGTGTCCCCAGGGTGGGGAATCTCAGACATTGGGGTGCTCAAGGGTGGGGGATCCCAGATATTGGGGTCCTCAAGAGTGAGAAATCCCAGGTATTGGGGTCCCCAGGATGGGGAATCTCAGATATTGGGGTCCTCAAGGGTGAGGGATCTCAGATATTGGGGTTCCCAGCATCCCCCAAGTGAGGAATCCCAGATATTGGGGTCCCCAAGAGTGAGAAATCCAGATATTATTGGGGTCCTCAAGGGTGGGGGATTCCAGATATTGGGGTCCCCAGTGTCCCCAGGGTGAGGGATCCCAGATATTGGGGTACCCAGAGTGAGAAATCCCAGGTATTGGGGTCCCCAGGGTGGGGAATCTCAGACATTGTGGTCCCCAGGGTGGGGAATCTCAGATATTGGGGTGCCCAAGGTGAGGAATCCCAACCATTGGTGTCCCCACCATCCCCAGAGTGGGAGTCCCACCTGTCCCCATCAGACCCCGCTGTCCCCGGCTGTTCCCAGAGGGGACAGGGACCACCCCAGTGTGTGCGGTGGCCGCACTTTGGGGTTCCCTGACCCCCGTGCCCCCAGTCCTTTGCTGGCCCAGCCCGTGGTGCGGGGACGATGGTGAGCGGCAAGACGCTGAGATCACCGACTTCGGGCTGGCCCCATGCGGAAGTGGCAGCGCACCACCAAGATTGAGCGCGCGCCGCACTACGCCTGGTGGCGCCCCGAGTGATCCGGGCATCCACCTTCTCCAAGGGCAGCGACGCGTCTGGAGGTGGGCAGGGGTCCTGGGGGGTCCTGGGGGTCCTGGGGGGGGGTGAAACTCGGGGTTCGGGTGGATTTTGGGCCCCATAAGCGACCACGTAAAGATTCCCATAGGACCTCATAGAAACCCCATAGGGACCTCATAGAGACCCCATAGAGACCCCACAGGTACTCTGCCCCATAGGGACCCCATAGAGAGAGCCTTAGGGTTCCCATCAGAGACCCTGCCCTATTTAGGACCCATAGAACCCCATAGGGACCTCACAGAAAAACCCCATAGGACCCATAGTACCTTGCCCCACAGGGACCCCATAGAGGACCCCATAGGGATCCCCCACAAAGACCCTGCCCTAAGGGACTCATAGAGACCCTATAGAACCCCACAGGACCCATAGAGACCCCAGAGGCGACCCCATAGGTACCCTGCCCATAGAGACCCCATAGGGATCCCACAGGGACCGCCTATAGGACCTCATAGAGGACCCTTAGAGACCCCACAGAGACCCACAGGGACCCCACAAGAACCCCACAGGGACCCCACAGAAGATGCCCCAGGAAGTTTAGGGGTCCCTGGCAGCTTTGGGGTGCTGTGCAGCTTTGGGATGCCCATTGGAGGATTTCGGGTGCCCATTGCAGGTCACAGAAGCTGCGGGTTTGGCGTGCGTTTCATGGGAGATTTGTAGGGTGGTTTTGGGGGGTCTGGCACCCCTTTCGCTTGCCCCCCAAAGTTACGGGGTTGCTGCTGTGGGAGCTGCTGACCGGGAGTGCCGTACCGGGGCATGACGGGCTGGCCCGTGGCTACGGCGGTGCCGTCCAACAAAGCTGACCCTGCCATCCCCAGCACCTGCCCGCCGCCCTTCGACCCACTCATGGCAGGCTCGGGGGGCCTGGGTGGGCTTGGGGGGGCTGGGGGGGCCTGGGGGGGCCTGGGGGGGCTGGGGGGGCCTGGGGGGTCGGGGGGTTTTGGGGGGCTTGGGGCCTGGGGGGCCTGGGGGTCTGGGGGGCTTGGGGGCCTGGGGGCGGGGCTGGGGGTCTGGGGCTGGGGCCTGGGGGCTGGGGGGGGGTCTGGGGGCCGGGGGGCTGGGGGTTCTGGGGCCTGGGGGGGCCTGGGGGGTCTGGGGGCTTGGGGGGGCCTGGGGGGCTTGGGGGTCTGGGGGGTCTGGGGCCTGGGGGCTTGGGTGGGCCTGGGGGGTCTGGGGGGTCTGGGGGGCTTGGGGGTCTGAGGGCTTGGGTGGGCCTGGGGGGTCTGGGGGGCCTGGGGGGCTATGGGGCGCCTGGGGCGGTCTGATGGGGATCTGGGGGGTCTGCGGGGGCTGGCGGGGATTCTGGGGGTACTGGGGGGCTTGGGGGTCTGGGGGGGCCTGGGAGGGCTGGGAAGGTTCTGGGGCCTGGGGCTTGGGGGGGGTCTGGGGGGGCCTGGGGGGTCTGGGGGTCCCTGGGGGGCCTTGGGGGGTCTGGGGGGTCTGGGGGGTCTGGGGGTCTGGGGGGCGGTCTGGGGCTTGGGGGGTCTGGGGGGCCTGGGGGCTGGGGGCCTGGGGGCCTTGGGTTGGCCTGGGGGTTCGGGGGGGCGGTCTGGGGGGGCTCTTTGGGGGTCTGGGGGGGTCTGGGGGGCCTGGGGGGCTTGGGGGGTCTGGGGGGCCTGGGGGGCTTTGGGCGGGTCTGGGGGCCTGTGGGCTTGGGGGGTCTGCGGGGGTCTGGGGAGGCTTGGGGGTCTGGGGGGCCTGGGGTGTGGGCAATCAGAGGCGGTGGGGGGTTGTGGATATTGGGTGTCCGCAGAGTTTGGGGTGCTGAGGGGTTTTAGGGGGGGTCCTGGGGATGTGGGGTCCCTGAGGAGCCCCCGGTTGCCCCCCCAGCCTGCTGGAGCAGGACCCCCCACGGCCGCCGGGCTTCGGGAGCATCCTGCGGCGCCTGGGGGGCTGGAGCCGCGCGGGGCTGGGGCCCCCCGATCCTTCCCACTCGCTGCCAGGAGTCCGTGGCGCCGCGAGATCCAGGGGCTCCTTCGAGCGAGCTGAGGGCCAGGAAGGAGATAGTGGGGACCCCCCTCAAATTCCTGGAAAACTGCCTGAGTACCTGGGAGCACCCCCTAAACACCTGGGCGACCCCTCCATGAAACACCTGGGACCCCCCCCCCCCCAATGTAACCTGGGACCCCCTCCTCAAAATCCTGGACACCCCCCTAGTACCTGGGACACCCCCCTAAACACCTGGGACCCGTCCCCAAAGACCTGACCACCCCCCTAAACCACCTGGACCCCTCCCCAACACCTGGGACCCCCTCCTCAAATTCCTGGACACCCCCCTGAGTACTGGACCACCACCCTAAACCCTTCCCAGTGAAACCTGGGCCCCCCGCCTCAAAACTCCTCTGTACACCCCCTGGAGCCACCTGGACCCCCCCCCAAACTCCTGGACCCCTCCTCAACACCCGGACTCCTTCTCAATATCTGGCACTCCCCCCAGATACCTGGGACCCCCCCAACACCTGGGACCCCTGCCCCCAATACCTGGACCTCTCATGAACACCTGGACCCCTCCCCAAACACCTGAATCCCCCAACCCTCACAAATACCCCTAAAACCTTGCAACACCCCCAAACCTTCAGCACCCCTCCAGCCACACCCCCAAACCCCCTGAAAACCCTTTCACCATCCCTAGGACCCCCCAAACCCCTCTTGAGACCCCCCAAACCCCCTTCTGAAGGACCCCCAAAAAACCCCTCTGGGACCCCCCAAAAACCCCCTCTGAGACCCCCAAACCCCCTCTAGACCCCCAAACCCCCCTCCTGATGACCCCCCAAACCCCCCTTGTGAGGACCCCCAAACCCCCTCTGAGACCCCCCAAAAACCCCTCTGAGACCCCCCCAAACCCCCTTTGAGGACCCCCAAACCCCTCTGAGACCCCCAAACCCCTCTGAGACCCCCCAAACCCCCCTCTGAGACCCCCGAACCCCTCCCCATCAGCCCTGCCCTGCTGTTTGCTGTCACCACAGTGCCTCCATCACCCCATTGTCCCCCATCGTTCCCCACCGTTCCCCGACCCCGCGTGACCCCGGCGCCCCCGACCCCTGTGACCCCACGCCCCCATTGTCCCCACAAACCCCCGTGACCCGAGGCCCCCAGTTGTCCCACGACCCCCGTGACCCGAGGCCCCATCGTCCCCAGCGACCCCCGTTGCCCCCGGGACGCCCCCATTGTCCCCAACGACCCCCGTTGACCCCGGCGCCCCCGCACCCGACCCCCGTGACCCCGACGCCCCCATTGTCCCCACGACCCCCGTGACCCGAGGCCCCCCGGCCGCCCCCCGACCCCCCGGTGCCCGGTTTGCCCCCCAGGAGCTGCGCAGCCGGGAGGAGGCCGTGGCCAGGCGCCTCGCTGGGCGCAGCGCTGCCAGGGCGAGCGCTGGCAGCGCCGAGGCCGCCGTTGGCTCGCCGCGAGAGCTCGAGGTGCTGGAGCGGAAGCTCAGCCTCGATGCTCAGGGGGCCCCCCGGCCCCCCCCGGCCCCAAGAGACGCAGGCCCCCGTTCAGCGAGGCCGCGGAAACCGGCGGATCTCATCGGCATGCCGCAAGGGTGGCGGGAAAGGGGGCTGAGGGGCTTCGTGGGGAAGGGGATGGGGAGGGCGGTTTGGGCGGGGGAGAAAGGGGGGATTGAGGCGTTTGGGGGATTGGGGGGGTTTAGGGTCTGTAGGGGAGTGGGGTTTGGGGGATTTAGGGGGTCCTGGGGAATTTGGAGGTCCTGAGGGAGCCAGGGGCTTTGGGAGCTGTTGGGGGGTCTTGGGGAGCCTTTTGGGGGGTGTTGGGGGCTTTGGGGCCCAGGGGGATTTGGGGGTCCTGAGGATTTAGGGGGTTTGGGAGCCTCTGGTTAGGATGTTGGGGGCTTGGGGGCCCAGGGATTTGGGGGGTCTTGGGGAGCTTGGGAGGTGTTGGGGGCTTTGGGGCCCAGGGGATTTGGGGGTCTTAAAGTGGCCCAGGGGGATTTTGGGGGGTGTTGGAGCCCAGGGGATGTGGGGGTCGCTGAGGAGCCAGGGGGGGCTGTTTGGGAGCTTTGGGGGGGTCTTGGGACTTTGGGAGATGTTGGGGCTTTGGGGGCCCAGTGGATTTGGGGGTCTGAGGGATTTGGGAGTCTTGGGGGAGCAGAAGTTTTGGAGCTTGGGATCCAGGAGCTTTGGGGGCCCCAGGAAATTTGGGGGTCTTGAGGAGCCAGGGGACTTTGGGGGGTTTGGGGCCCAGGGAAGTTGGGGTGCTGAAAGGACCCAGGGGCTTGGGGGGGATTTGGAAGCCCAGGGGATGTTGGGGTGCTGGGAGCGGTGTGTGGATGCCTTTTGGGGTGTTTCTGGGGTTTTTTGGGGCTCTCCTTTGACGGCGGCGCTCCCCCTCCACAGATTTCAAGCCACCGCCTGACTGTGCAGGCGTCCCCGCGGCACCCCGCAGCCACGACCCCGAGGATCGGGCCGGGGGAATCGCCGCCCTTCCCCCGGCCTGCGCCGCCATCCAGCGTTGGTGACGTCATCCCCGGGGGGGGGGCGGGATGACAATCACCCCCCCTGTGGACCCCCCTGTTGTGACCCCCCTCTGTGTCCCCCCCCGTGTGGAACCCCCTCCCGTGGGACCCCCCCTGTGTGTCCCCCCCTTGTGACCCCCCCCTGTGGTAATCCCCCTCTGGTGAGCCCCCCCGTGTCCCCCCCGTTTGTCCCCCCCCATGTGACCCCCTCTGCTGACCCCCCCGTGTGAGGGGAGCGGGAGGGGAAGGGACCCCCCCATGTGACCCCCGCCGCCGTTCTTGTTCCCCCCCTCTGTGACCCCCCCGTGGTGGACCCCCCCCGTGGTTCCCCCACCATGTGACCCCCCCTCTGTGTCCCCCCCCCGTGTTTCCCCCCCGTGTCCCCCCCCGTGACCCCCCATACGTATATGTGTCCCCCCCGTGTTCCCCCCGCATTGCTGACCCCCCCGTGTGCACCTCCCCCCGTGTCCCCCCCTCCGTGTGTCCCCCCCGTGTGTCCCCCCCGTCTGTGCCCCCCCGCGCTGTCCCCCCCGTTCGGACCCCCTGTTGTTGACCCCCCCGTGTTTCCCCCGCTTGTGACCCCCCCCATCACAAAACCAATATGTGACCCCCCCCGTGTGACCCCCCCGTGTGTGACCCCCCCTCTGTTCCCCCCCCCTGTGTTCCCCCACCAGTTGTTGACCCCCCGTGTGGACCCCCCCGTGACCCCCCTCTGTGGTCCCCCCCCGTGACTCCCCCCGTAGCTCTGTGACCCCCCCCGTGGTGTCCCCCGTGTGACCCCCCCCGTGTCCCCCCCCGTTGTCCCCCCCCCGTGGACCCCCCTGTTGTGACCCCCCGTGTCCTCCCCCGTTTTGTCCCCCCCGGTTTCCCCCACCGTGTGACCCCCGCCATTGTGACCCCCCCCATGTCCCCCCCCGTGTCCCCCCTATGTGTCCCCCCCCGTGTGACCCCCCCCGTGTGACCCCCCCAGTCCCCCCCCCGTTGTCCCCCCAGTGGAGCCGAGGAGCGAGAGGAGCCGCCGCGCGGGTCCGCGTGGGGCCGGGCGCTGCCCCCAATGGCCGGTGCAGTTGCCCCCCCATTGTGGGGTCTGCGGAGGGGCCCCGAACAACCGCGAAACCCCCCCCGGACCCTCGGGTGTCCCCCCAGGCGCCGCCCCGCCCGGACGGAGAACCACCATGCGTACCTGGACACGGAGGAGCTGAGCCCGGGGGAACGCCTCCCCCAACGCGTGGGGTCCGGGTGGGCTCGGGGCTGCGACCCCCGCCCCGGTGCAGCCCCCTCCCCACGCTGGACCCCGCCGTGTCCCGCAGGCGAGGCCGGGCCCCGGAGGCGAGGAGGGGCGGGTCACGGGGCGGGACCCCGCGGCTTGCTGCGCGGGCGCTGCTGAAGGGGCGCTCGGGCGCTGCTGGCCTCGCTGGGGGCTGGGCCGGGAGCTGGCGCCCCGCCGAGTGCCCCCAGCCCCCCGCCCTCCCCCGGGCTCCTGCGCCTCTCGCCGCGCCGCTGGGAGCGCCGCCCTGGGGTCCCCCGAGTCCACCCGGGAACCCGAGACGGCCGGGCCTGGAGCCCCCGGGACCCCGAGCCGAGCCAACCCGGAGCCCCGGGACCCCGAGCCCCACGGGTCCGCGACCCCCCGGCACCCCCGGGCACCCCCGGGACCCCGACAGGGGCGAGCCCGGATCCCCGGTCCCCAGATCCCAGTGGGATCCGGACCCCCGGGACCCCCAGGACCCCCGGGACCCCCGAGGCAGAGGCCAGCCCGTACCCCCCAGGCACCCTGGCAGGCCTTGAATTGGTCCTGGACCCCCGAGCAAGGGGAGCCAGGACCCCGGGACCCCCCGAGCAGGGGGCAGCCCGGACCCCTGGGACCCCGACGGACCCCCGGGACCGCCGAGGCAAAAGGCCGTGCCCGCGACCCTGGCGACCCCCGGGACCCCCGGAACCCCTGAGCCACGTCGTGCCCGGACCCCCGGACCCCCGAGCTGGGCCTTGCGCCGTCACCCGGGGGTCCCCGTAGACCCCGAGAGCTGAGCCCAGGCGGACCCCCGAGTGGGGTAGTGGCGACGGGGGGTTGGGTGGTGCCGTGGGGATCTGGGGCGGTTGCAAGGCAGTTCGGGTCGTGGGGAGTTTTGCATTTCTGGTGGGGTTTCCAGGGGGCAGTGGGGGCACTGATGGGGGTGTTTTGGGGGGTCGCGGGGCAGTTTTGGGGTTCGCGGGGCAGTTTCGGGGTTCGGGGCGTGATCGCCCCGCCCCCAAAGCCCCCCCCCTTCTCCGCAGGCCCCGGCCCGGCCCCCGCCCCTCCCCGCTCCGCCCCCGCATCGATCCCTGGAGCTTCGTGTCCGCGGGCCGCCGCCGGCCCGCCCCCCGCCGAGCCCCGCCCCTCGACCCCTTCCACGACCAATGCAGAGCGCCCGCCGCGCCTTGGACCGCCCCCGCCACCCTCGCCGACAATGAAGCGGCCGCGACAGACAGATTGACAGCAGGCAAGCCCGCCCGCAACCCAGGCCACGCCCCGCCGCGGCCGTTGCCATCGACAGCTGCGAGGCGAAGCCCCGCCCAGCGCTGGCGCGCCCATGCGGCAAAAGCAAAAGGCATATACAAAAGCCCCGCCCCCTCCTGGGCGCGCGCTCTTACGGAGGAACCACGCCCCCTACCCTGGGGCAAACCAGGAAGCTCCGCCGCGCATTGGTGGGCGCGCTGAGGCCCCGCCCGCCTGAGCGGAAGCCCCGCCCCGAGGCGGCCCGAACACTGGACGGCGGTCCCTGGAAGCTTCGGGGCGGCGACTTGACCAAATAAAACTCCCGAACCCCAACAACTGCCGGGGGGCGCCTCGTCCTTCCTGGGGGTGGCCGGAAATGGGGCGGGGTCCCTGTGTTTTGGGGGGTTTCCCACCCCCCCTGGGAGCGGCACGCTGGCCTTGGGGGGTCCCATTCCGCACCCCCATCCCCATCCGGGGTCGGCGCTTTTTGGGGGGGGGTCCTTACCACCCCGCGGGGGGTCCCAGTTTTAGGGATCCATCTTCCCCGCCCCCCCCCCCCCGTGCGTGTTGTGGGTCTGGGGGATTGGGGGGGGCTCCATCTATCCCCAAGCAGTTTGGGGGGGTCCCCGTTCCCTTTTGGGGGGGGGGTCTCAGACGTTCAGCGGCAGCAGTCTCCCCCACGGGTGGTCTCAGGAGTTTGGGAGGGGGGCTCCAGCACCGCCGATACCCCATCCTGCGGGCTCCAGGGACTTCTGACCCCCCCAACCCCCCCACGGGAACAAACCCGCGAAGTTTTTGGGGGTCCCGAGAGTTTTGGGGGCGTCCCAGCCTGAGGCGCCGCTCGCGTCCCCGCCGCTGGAACCGGCCCGGCCATCGGCTCCTCCCCTCCCCCCACCTCTCGCCGCCCCCCCCCCCCCCCCCCCCCCCCCCCCCCCCCCCCAATTCCTGGAGCGGCCCAGGGCCCGGCCCCCGCCCCGCGCCCCCCCCATCCCAGCGCCATCCCGTTTCAGGCCGCGTGAGCGCGCGAGCCCGCCGGGATCCCCCCGCCCAGCCCCGAGGGGACCCGCCGACCCGCCACACCCCCGTGGGACACCCCCGCACCCGCCAGGCCTGCGCGGACACCCCCCCCCCTCCCCAAAAAAAGGGACCCCCCCCAAAGGGACCCCTCGCGGCCTCTCCGGGCTGGGCCGGCGCTGCCGGGGGGCGGCGCGAACTAGGCGAGGGGACAAGGACAGACAGACCAGACAGACAGACAGACAGACTGGACTCCCCCGCTCCCCATCCGAGGGGGCGGGCCGGGACCCTCCCAAAGCTCCGGGAGCCCCCCGAGGGGGCGGCACCGTCCGGGACCGCCCCCCCCGAGGATCGCGACGTGCTCGCGGGCGCGCGGTCCGGGCGGGTGGTCGGCGGGGTCTCGGGGGTCGGCGGGCGCCATGTGGCGCTGGGGGGGCTCTGGCGCAGCTGCGGGCGCTGGCGGCGCTGGCGGGGCGCGAGGGGAAAGAAACGGGCTATGAGTAAGACATCGGGGGCGCGGGCCGTGGCCCGGAGCGCTTCAAGGCTGGTCGTTCCGCCCCCCTCTGATCTGCCGGAGGAACGTGTCTGGAAGGGCTGTGCCGCGACTCGTGCAGCCCCGGCTCCAACATGACCCTGATCGGAGATAACGGCACCGCGCGACCACGCTGACGGCTCCGGCTATCCGAGTGGCAGTGAGTGCACCGGGCGACAGGGACAGGGACACGGGGACAGCCAGGGGGACACCGCGGACAGCCCGGACGAGGGACACGCTGACGGCTCCGGCTTCGAGTGGAGTGAGTTGGCACCGGCATGGGGACATGGGGACACGGCGACAGCCAGGGGACACCGGGACAGGCATGGGAACAGCCGATGGGGACACAGCGACAGCCATGGGGACAAGGGACCGCTGACCGGCTCCGGTTCCGAGTGCATGTGATGCAACGGGACACCGGGGATAGTGACATTGGGGACAGCCAGGGGGACAAGCCATGGGACACCGGACAGCCAGGGGGGCAGACACCCTGACGGCTCCGGCTCCGCATGGGGAGTGTGGCAACCGGGGGACAGGGACGGGGACACGGGACAGCCATGGAGACACGGGACCAGGGATGGGAAACAGCCAGGGCGGACAGGACACCCGTGACCGGCTCCGGCTTCCGAGGTGGCGTGACGATGGCACCGGGGACAGGGAATAGTGACACCGGGGACAAGCCATGGGGACACGGGACAGGGATGGCGGACAGCCAGGGGACACCGGGACAGCCAGGGGGCAGGGAACACCCTGACCGGCTCCGGCTTCCGAGTGGGTGAGTGACACCGATCTCTCTCTT
>NDFG01001805.1:0-12851 GCA_002167245.1 Sporophila hypoxantha
TCTGTGTCTGTGTGTCTGTGTGTCTGTGTGTCTGTGTGTGTCTGTGTGTGTGTCTGTGTGTGTGTCTGTGTGTCTGTGTGTGTGTGTGTCTGTGTGTCTGTGTGTGTCTGTGTCTGTGTGTGTGTGTGTGTGTGTCTGTGTGTGTGTGTGTGTGTGTGTGTGTCTGTGTGTGTGTGTGTCTGTGTGTGTCTGTGTGTCTGTGTGTGTCTGTCTTCTGGCTGGTTAAGAAGAGATAATTAAAACGAAAAGAACAGGGAAAAGTTTAGGCCGGAACACGATAAACCTATATTTTCCAAAATTTCAGGGATGTGCCAACCACAATAAGATTTTACTAATTATTTTCTGCTTCAAGGGTGGGGAGTTCATTAGGTCGCGGCCTCCAATAGGCACACTCGCGGCGCCAATCGCCCTTGGAATGCGCCTATGATGGGGTGTATAAACCTCTTCTCCACAACAGCTATTGATTATGAGACACTGGTCTATAAGATCATGAATTGTTCGTTCTCTTATTTGTGCCATAGCCAATATAGCAAAAACCAATTGATCTAAGTTCTCTATTAATCCAATTGCTGCTGGAAGGGTCCCGTCTCTCAGTCTCAAAGGTATTCCAAAAAAATCACCAGCAATGTGTTCTATAGTTAGCTGACTAAATACATAACCATAGCAAAACAAGCAAATAAATTGTCTCTCCTTCTCTTCCCTCTTTGTTACTCTCCACCATGAGTTAAAGCAAAGTGTGCAAACAATACATATCCATGGATGACACCTTAAACCATGTCTACTGCACTCCCAACGTTTTTCTACTTGTCTCTGGACTCTTTCACCAACAGATGTTATCAATCTCAGTTTCTAGAATTGCAGTTCTGTAATCAGTTCTAATAATGTTGCTGGTGGGTGACCCTGGAGGAGATCTTCGATYCTTTCAGGCCGTTCCCACCGATTAAAAAATTCTTTTATTCTTTTTCCACCGGCGTTCTTCTGCTTCCGAGCTCAAGGGAATTGCGGTCAGCAGCCACTCCAGGATGCCTAGTTCATTCTCAATAAATCAGGGTTAATAACATCAACTTAAATCTCACCCTATTTTCACATTACTTCTGTTGCTATGTCATAAATTATATTCTTACTTCAATCTTCTGTAAGAAAAAGGCCTACCTATTTTCAAGTCCTTTTTAATTTTACTTTTAAATCTCCTGGTGTCAAGACAATTTTCCAACCAGGTATTGGCCCTTTTACTCTTGATGCATGTGTCCAGCCCCTCTCTGCTGTCCGGACTGCAGTTTTGGTGGTGAGCAGAACTAAAAATGGTCCCTCCCACCGTGGTTCCAGGCTTTCTCCCCTCCAGCATTTGATTAATACATGAATGTCCTGGTCGAATAGAATGGATTGGAAAATCCAGGGGAGTTGTTTGAGCTAAAACTTCTTTTTCTCTTAACTCCTTCAGATTGTTTGCAATAGTTGTTACGCATCCCTGGATGGTTCTATCCCCAACTACCAAGGGGTCCATTTTCATACCCTGAGGATAGGGCATTCCATATAACATCTCATATGGTGAGATCCTGGTCTCAGAATGGGGCTTAGTTCGATATTTAATAAAGCCAAAGGAGACACCTGGTCCAAGGCAAGTGTTTTGTCCAAGGCAATTTTGTTTCTATCATCCACTTAGTTAATTGTTGCTTAATAGTTTGATTCATTCTTTCAACCGTCCTGAGCTCTCAGGATGCCATGGAGTATGATATTCCCAAGTCATTCCTAAGGCCTGAGTCAGGTCCTTAATTATCTTAGAAGTGAACTGCGTACCCTGGTCTGAATCAATAACCCTCACTAATCCAAATCTTGGAATTACATGTTCCAACAATATTTTAGCCACCATTTGAGCTGTAGCCCAAACTGCTCGAAATGCCTCAACCCACTGAGTTAATGGATCTATTCTAACCAACAAATATTTCCACCGACCCACTTTAGGCCATTCTGTAAAGTCAGCCTGGATCTTTTCAAATGGCCTGTAGGCTTGTTTGCGTCCTCCAGAGGGGGGGCTCCTCAACACCTTCTTATTTACCTTTTGACAGTGAGACACCCCTGGGTAATTTGTTTTTCCCAATTTCAAATATCCCTATACACCCATAACATTTTAAAAAGTGATCACAAAGGGCTCTTGTTCCCCAGTGGTGCCTGTCTATGCAAGTTATCTAAAATCTGACGTGCCACTGGCTTTGGCATCATAATCCTGCCATCAGGAAGAACCCACTTTCCCTCCTTAAATGTTGCTTTTAATTTTCTTATAGCTGCCAGTTCTGCTAGCGGAAGGAAAGTGTCCCCTGCTGAATTTCTATTTCTTGTAAGATCATGATTTCAGTTTCCCTTTTTTTTTAAGGCCGCTCTTTTTGCTTCTTCGTCGGCCAATTTTTTTTTTTTTTTTTCTGGTGTCCCTTTACATGAACTACTGCAATTCTCTTTTAGCCCTTTAAACCTTCAAGTATCTGAATTATTAATCCCTCAGGTACTAATCCTTTTCCTTGAGTGTTTAGAAGTCCCCTTCCTTTCCAAATTTTTCCAAAAGTATGTACAACATTAAAAGCATATTTGGAGTCCGTATAAATAGTTCATCTTCACCCTTTTAATATTAATAATGCACGGAGTACTGCATAAAATTCACAAGCTTGTGCTGACTAAAATGGACTAAGGGGATCAGACTCCTTTATCCAAAGCTCTTCCCCACTTTACCCGAATGTCAAACTGTATCATTAATTTCCAGATTWTCCCCTTCAGTTAAAAATAAATTTTAAGTTTTCCTTCACAGGGTTTTATCTTTAAATCCAAGGCTATTATTAAATCTCTACCCAATAAACCATTTACTTCAAATTTATCATCTGTTTCAATTTGCACTCCTTTAATTACAGGGACAGGGAAAGCTTCTCCCTTAACTCCGATTACTGGAACTCGCTCACGACTTATCTCACATCCCTGGGGTAATCTTGTCATTGTAGAGCGAGAAACTCCTGTATTCACTAAAAATATAACTTCTTCTCTATGGGGGTCTATTTTTAACATTATCAAGGGCTCTTCTGGTGGTGTTTTGGTCCCCTTCATTAAACAGAGACCCTGATCTCCCTGAAAAGTTTTCTTATCTAGCTGTTTCGTCCTGCAGCTTTTTTGTAGGTGCCCCTTTTTATGACAGTAAAAGCAGGTGGGTCCTGCACCCTTCAAGGTAGGGCAAGAAGTTTTTAAGTGCCCTTTTCTCGTGGCAGAAAAAACACACAGGTCCTGTGCTCCTGAAAATAGATCCTGACCTCTGCTGTTTGTTTTTCCCTGCGGGTTTTTCTGTGCTCAAAGCTGCCTGCATTTCTTTAACTGCCGCCATCAAAATTCTGGCATCTGCTTTCTGCTTTTCCTCATCTCTCCTTACATACACCCTTTGTGCTTCTCTCAGTAACTCCTGAAGTCCCCTGTCCTGCCTCTGAACAATAGACCTGCTTCTCCCCTCAGGACTCCATAAGGCAGCATACTCACTCTCCTCCTGATTAACAGGGTCTTTTGAATTCACATGTATATTTAGAGCCTGGCAAATCCAGTCCTCAAATGATCCGCACTTGGGCCAATTTAAATTATTTTTCCGGATCATTTCCTTTGTCCATTCAAACATGCAATACTTAATCATTTTCTGTTTACTTTTTCCCCTTTGGGATTCCCATTCATCCCAAAACTGTATCATCATCCCCAGCGGGCTGTCCTGAGGAATGCTGCTCCCCTCCTGAGAACCCCTCACAGGCCCAATAGCCCAATACTGCTGCGAATTTGTCTACACAATCCAACCCTGGTCAAGGAATTTATCCTCTTTCCAAACCATCTCTGGCAGCAACAAATCAAGAGATCCCGGATACCGAGAAATCTTAGTTTTCCTCACGCGTCACTTCCGTGTTCATACGTTTCTTTCTTCTACTTTGTCACAGCTTTCAATATACGTGTTCCACCGCTATTTCTCTTGTTTCGCTGTTCTCACCACTGACCACATACTGAAAGATTCTGCTACCATAACCCTCAAGAATTGACCTATTCATCACACTCCTGTTTTAGGTCTTCTCTACTGATAGTCAGATTCCCCTGCCCATTACGACTTTCCACAGTGTGTGTCTGTGGACCTTAAGGACCCCCTCCCCTAGGTCAATACCCTCCCGTCGCACTCCTTCACATTTTTTCTTTCGACTTCCTCCTTTCCCGCCGTCTCCCTTGAGAGGGACGAAAACGCGGACCTGTGGAGGTTTACTCGGTCGGGGTCTGGGACTGCCCACCCCGTACTCAATATCTCCACACGCACCAACATCTAAGCCGGCCTGACCAAACCTTCGTGCTAACTCACAGCCTCTTTTCACGAGGGTCTTGTGCACAAGAAGTTTTTTCTATGGGTATCCTCCTGCTCTCCTATAAGCTGGCACTCTGATGGGAAGCCTCTTCTGCGCGCTCTATAACAACTTAATATATTGCTCGTTGCCGTTTATTGTAATGAAAACAAATTCTCTTTCCCAGGGAGGTGTTCTAGCCTGGATCACTGTAAAAAATTCTGGTGGGGAGCTCCTTCGCAGAAACATTATACACTCCCAGAGTTAGAAGTCACGGTTTTGGCACAAAATTGTTAAGTATTCCCATTAGCCTTCAGAAAAAAACCAAACATATTAAAGGTAAGAACATTTTTAATGGAATAGTTAGAAATATATATATTATTGGTATCAATTTGATTTGAAATAAGGGAATAATTTGGTTCAGATATTATGCGCATAAGCAGAAAGATGTCCGGAGCAGGAGGACGACACAGATGTCATCAGCAAGCCATTATGGATCGCCAATGGGATTAAATACACTACTCAATTAGCTCATACAATATTGAAAAGCAAGCTACGATTGGTTTAATTGTGAAAGTCACTCATAAGCCTTCAACATCTTGTGGTTGTCGGTAGAGATCTCCTATCTCTTCTCAATGGCTCCATGTCCTTGAGGTTGCGTTTTGCTCAACTTCTATGCACTGCTTAAATCTACAATGCCTTTACTGTTCCAGGCCACCTTGAACAAGCTCTTTACTAGAAAGATAACCATGGTTACGATGCAGGCTCTTGGATCCCTTGCCACTCATGTACAAGCTTCACCACGGAAGATTTCCCCTAGATAGTCCATTGTGCCAACGTGATCTGCTCCATTTATTCGAGTCATCAGACAACTCTAACGCCACCCTCATCACCCCTTTACGGTGCATGACCATACGTTCGTTGGTGGTCGCACAAAGTTCGGTCCGTGATGATGAAAGGCTCTCTCTTCCTTCTTTTGTCCTTAATTCACCTTTGGGTTTACACATGCGGAGCCTAAGCCAAAATACTAATGTCAAGCCAAAACTAACATCTAAGCTAAATTTCATCAAGAATAAATCTCTTATAATTAGCATGTTCCGGCACTCAGAGATTTCCTTCTTTTGTTATTTTTTGTAACCCGTATCTCTGTTATTCCTTCCTATCACTGAATCGTCAGGGAAGCGTGTGAGAGCCCCTCTCCTCGTTTTCTTTTTGTGCACTTTCAACTCTTAACTGTTTTATTTATTTCAATATTTGTATGGTAGTCACTATCATTTATTACTGTCTCAATTTTTATATACACGGAATTTCATACCTATGTACCAAGTGATCAATCCGTGGGCTAGTATGCGTCAGCTCCGTTGGAGACTGGCTAGCTGGTTTCACCGTATGGGTGAACTATTGCCACTCTGAAGGTGGAATCTGATCACTGATAAGGAGCTGAGAGACCCAACGATGCGGACAAAGGAAAGTATGGAGGCAGGCCGAAGATTCTCGTGGCAATAGTTTTTTTTATTTTAAATCCTAATACGATTAAATCCTGTAGCAACTTTGCTGAGATTATGATTGGTGTCTAGGGGGTATCTTATTATAATGTGTAGGGGATTGAACTTGAGAAAAATCAAAATTCATGAGGGGAATGACAGATATATATCGTTACCCAATGGGAAGATATAAGTGCTAGGGGTTCCGCTCCTGTTTCCATACTCTGTCGGGGAGAAGCTCTTAGGAAGGGGAAGGCAGGGAGGGTAGGGCAGTGAGGCTGGGATGGTGGAGACACTGAATTGACTTAAAATACGTTGAGAAGGGATATGGAGGTAAATAGAGACCATAAGGGAGGGGATAAAGGGTGACATAAAATTGAGATATTCAGTGGGGGAAACTGGAGCGGATAATGGGGTGGGACAACTGAATTTGGCACTTACAGAGAGCAGCAATAATGTGGAAGGCGGAGCTGGCAGAGAACCATTTTGAATGACAAAGGAGTGGATAAACCATCTGGGATTTTACATTAAAACTTGAACTTGCACAAAACATATGGAGCATATAAGCAAAGTGATGCGCACACAAGAGATAGTATTTGTAATTTTGTGTCTTCAAAGGGGAGCTAGACCGTACCAAACACACTAGGCGATACATCTATTTTTTACACTCGCGTGCTCGTTCGCTCTAGCATCGGTTGTGTGGTCTATAGAGGCTTCTACAGGAACTGGTGGAGGAATCCCTCTATGAGAGCCTGATAGAGTTCATAAATTAGTAAAGACTGAAGGACCATCATGCATTGTCATGAATGAATTTATATCGGTGGATTCCTTCCAAATACTCTGAGTCAGGTGTTCTAATGGAAGCAAAGTTAATGGGATACTGGAAACACATCATTCTTCTTGACTTGATTTGATTGGATTTTGTGCAGTAAGAAAAATCGTGTAGTTTCCAAAGATGAAAAAGAGTATTTAACATTGTAGAGAATGCCTAGCTCTGCTGAGAGGTTGACATACTTCAGTAGGGCAATGCAACGCGAATATAGGTTGATCTAAAGGAACATTTTAAGTGGCTTTTAAGAGTTGAGAAATAAAAAACACAAAACGCAATTACAAATATTAACCCATTTGATACACTGAATGGCTATGACTCTTTAACTTCTATTTCAAGTTGTACAAATTTTCATGTATATTTTCCTCACATTATTTTTAAGTAAAACTGTACAAAGAAAGTAAGGACAAGCATGAAGTACAGTTACTACTGTCCAAAGAGTGATGTAAAACAGAATCAAATAGTGCCAAACCATGCCAAGCAATTACTGAAGGCATCTGAAGTCTGCTGTAAGTTGCTGACTGAAAGGAATGATAGAAAAACCAGAATAAATGTAAAAAAGACAAGACTGGCTATCACATCTTTAATAAATATCCAGCATAAGTATCTTCTATTATGATAAACAGTTTGTCCACTCAGCAGTCAAAGGATTCTTGCTGACATGCAGTGGGTTGGAAACTGCATGCTTTGTGAAAAAAATGATAGAGAAACATTAAACTGGTCAGCATATCCTTTGTAATCAGTCTCTGTTTTATCCAATTAAAGTGAGACACATGCTTATAAATCACAATCATTCCTCGCTCCTGAAGTCTTATTTTGTATTTCACGCCACTCTTAAAGTTGGACTTGCTGTCTCCTTTCTATTCTTCTAGCAGTCACACAAGTAGGGACAAAAAAGTGCTGACAGCTCACAGTGAAGAGTCAGAAAGTGCATCCCACTTGTGTGGTTTTTTGGTTTTTATTGCTACGTCACATACACGTGTTACCCTCTCCTTAAGTGAGTTTCACTATAATCATTCATACCTACTAAATATCACAGCAATTCAGCAAAGGATTAATTTGTTTCAAAAGTCAGACTCCTAAAGTCAGTGCCCTTCATGAAAGTGTGTTCCATCAAAGGAGACCTCCTCAACAAAGCTCTTGGGTTTATCTTGGGAGTTATGAGCAGAAGTGCCAGCTGACATGTCTGCAGCTGCCAAAATCTCCTGCAGCCCTTCATGCCTCTGAGCTGAGCTAGATTTTCATGTCTTCTATCTATCTATCTATCTATCTATCTATCTATCTATCTATCTATCTATCTATCTATCTATCTATCTATCATCTATCTATATCTGTATTCATCTAAAGAAGATGAGTGTACCTTCCACCTCAGCAGCTCGTCTCCTGTACCTGAGACCCCTGCCCTGCACCTCTATCGAGGTCCATGTCTTGTATGGGAGACCCTTTTTCTTCTGGAGCAGCAAATGAGCACAACAGATCACACAGGTCGATTAAATTGATCAAGGTGCCCTCTTGAAGGCACCTGAACCAAGGATGAGATCTCCCCCAGCTCTACAGGCAGTTTGGACACCCAGCTCCCATGGAGGCACAGGTACATGAGAAACTAAAGTACAGCCTGAAATTATTAAATATCAACTGTAATACACCTCATTTTACTGGGGGAAGTAATGACTGCAAAGAACATGCAGTCCTGCTACTGAAACTTTATGTAGCTGTCTAAGAGTGTTTGAGAGCATTTTTAAGGGGAGATGCCATTTTTATTTGCCTATCCAAAAGGACGTGTGTTCTGCAGGTCTTGGGGTGGTTGCCTGTCTTTATGGACATACTGCATTTAAAACAGTATCAGATGGCTGTGCTGAGACCACAGACTAAATTCTAGATACCTGTTATCAGAGACTTGACAAGCCTTCATATACAATCTTGGAGCAGGCCAGAAGAAAAAAGACAAAAACTTAGGCAAAAATGATTCTTGGTTTAGGGGCTTAAAATAATAAAATGTGAAGAATATTAGAGCTTTTTTAGTATTATTTTTCCTAGATGGAAACCATCAAGTCTGTGATCTAAACTGTCTCTTACAATCCATGGCTGCACTACCCTATTACCAAGAGCACAAATATTAGCTGAAAGAATAAATCATTCTGCACATGGATAATCAAGACATTTTATAACTTGGTTTGAACAATAACAAAGCTTTGATATTGAACTGCATTGCTGCTGCCTCAGCAACCCCTAAACGAATGAGTACAACAATCAGCTTTGTATTTACTGACTTCTTCTGCCTTTCTAAACAGGATTGATGATACTGGCCACTTGTGCTTACAATCTGCATCATGTTGCTTAATTGTCCTTTTATGATTTCTTACAGAATCTGTTAATCAGTTTTTTTCTACTGGCACATTTTCTCCTTTATAGCCATGGCAATTTCAGAGATTTGTTTTGCTCTCAGCAATTTGCTGACAGACTGCAAATCAGACCTGTGTTTACTTGCAATGTTGAACAGCTCCTGGGAATGCCTCACACGGCAGTCTGTGTCATTTACAGCACTTTGTGCTGCTTCGCTGACAAATCAAGTGATACTGGTTCCATACTGCAAGCTGTAGCAACGTGTTTGTCTTTTAAATCTGTGGGCTGAGACTAAATAATCAGCATTAATTATTCAGCAGCATACAAGAAGTGATGAGTTTTCAACAGTATAAATCTAACCCATATAAAATGCATTTAAGTATAACTAAGGTGAGCAAGATAAACTCTTTTTATTGTTATCAGATGATTCTTGGAATCCTCAAGGGTCAGTGTCTCTTATCCCCATCATTGATGAGATCTTCATATTAACTGCTATACAGCATCCTACAGATAGTGTGGCAACCCTACTGCTGACAATGTCTGGTGTTTACCACAGATGACACGTCACTTTTTTTCTCTTTTGGTTGGCAATTAAAATTATTGTTTTGTACACTCCTAAATCAAACTTCAGGGTTGTCAATATTTTAATGGATTAATTTTTCAAGAAGGCAGCAATATTTCTCTTCCTGATTTTTACTGAGAACAGAAACACGAGGCTAGCAAAAAACCTAGATGAGAACTTGTTTATGTATAGCATTTATTCAGCTGATACTTCATAGCAAGTACATATATACATGGTTTTTAGGTAATGGTGTATTTAAACCAGGTGATTATAAAGTGATGTAAAATAACTCTCAGGTCACTTGCTTTAAAAGATTTGCTCTCTTCCCTATCCTTTAACCTTTCTGTTTCCTGAGAGCCATGGGTAGTTATAAATGATAAAGAAGTTCCAAGGTATCAATTAGTCCAGTGCGAATGCTGTCTTTAAATAAAAATCAAAATTATACACATCTTGTTTCCTAGGAAAAAAAAAAAAAGAAAGAAAAGAAATCTAGTTTTCTAGTTTTTTATTCCTGGATATTATTCAGATTTAATGGAAATATTGCAGAGAATGAAATAAAATTTGGATTATATTTTTAAGCCAGCCCTGCAATTCTCATCCTTAACAGTTTTAGCAAAGTGTCTTTCTAGTATTAGGGAACCTCAGAAAAGAATTTGAAATAAATTTCTATGGAACCATGCTGTTGTAAAACAAGTACACTTTCTCTAAGGTTACCCTTTCTTCACACAGATGAATGTTACAACATTAAAAAATTACAAATATATATATATTATGATATGTATATAAATCTGCTAAAGGAGAGAAAGTCTTGGCTCTAAATGCTGTAGCACTACCTTTGGGAAACACAGTATGGTATAATGCAGAGAGCAGTCAAAGAATTAAAAATCCACTATTAGCCGTGGCCAACTAGTTCTGATGTCTTATAATTTCTATAATTTATGATCAGGTCTGCTTTGTTGGAGTGGTGGAGCTCAAGAAGCCACAAGGAGCGTGCAGGACAGGTGACTGCGCTGTTGACTGCAGCCCCAGGAGGGGTCACCTTGGCGGGCTCAGGAGCGGCTCCGCTGTCCATCCGAGAATTGCCCACTGCTCCTGCGTCTGCGAGTCCTGACAGCAGGAGCTGCCTCCCTGCCGCCGGCCAGCTCCTCTGCCTGGGAGTCCCTTCCGTGCTGGCAGCACAAGCTCCCTCTTGCCTGCAGCCAAATGCGTTGCCTGTGCCTTGGGCGTTGGCTTTGCCAGGTCTCTTTTTCCAAGCGTTTGACTCCCAGGCTTCTGCCCCCAGCCCAGGGACGTTTGTTATTTCCCTCCCGAGGGTAGTTTTACACGGTGAACCATTGTGGCTTTACCTAAGAGGTGAATTAAGGTGGTGGTGCTTTCCTGTACACAATGTCCTGTTAAGACCAAGAAGAAGCTGCTCCTGCAGCTTGGTTGTGCTATTCCCACACCATTTTATCCACACTGCATGACTAAAGAAAGTCTATCATTTTCCTTACTAAGTTAAGGCTCCAGCTGAGTGCAAATATTTGTTAGGAAGAGAAATAAACGCCAGAATCCCCTTACATTTTTTCCCTCCCCAGCACGATGCTGCCTGAGGGGGTTCTGGAGATGGACCACAAGCTCTCAGACTGATAACCTCAGATGGATGTTTCACAGACAAGAACAGGTCTATTACCAGAGCTGGACAGACCTGTGAGGAACTGGGTGCCACAGCCTGTCCTACGCTCATCAGAGCTTCAGGGTCAGTGAGAAATAGGGACAAACATTGATTGTGGGTACTCATCATGGAAGTGAGAAGTGCCCCAAAGCCAATGTCAGTTTAAAAAGGGAAATTTATTACAGATTGCTGCAACTGCACTGCTTAGACACAGTGACCACTGCCTGTTACAAGAGGGCTTACAGGAATGGCACAACTCTGCTGACTATTATATAAACAGAGAAAAATCCATTTCAGCTCTCCATAATTCGAGTATGTTACAGGTTTCTAAGTGCTTGCCTACGTGTATCTGTGTGCGTCTGTATGTAAAGAACCAAAACATGAACTGAATTATCTGCATATCCACAGAGCAGGAGTTCTACTCTCGTGGGGCCCTGGAGTATTTCTCAGCAGCCTCTGCAGCGAGTTCTGAGCCAACGTGGGCTCTGCTGCCAGGCCCAAATCTGCGCTTCCCTTGCCCAGCCTGAGTTGCAGGGTGGGCACTGCTGGGCATGGCTGAGAGATTTTGCATGGCCAAAATCCTCCAGCATTTACATCTGCCCATGGCTTTGGGTAGCACAAATCACAGACACACCCATCGCAGCTGACAAAGGCATTTCTTGCAGATTGCTACAGCCGCACTGCTGATCCACAAAGTATACACGAGAATCAATTTCAGTTGCAAAATGTCATTTATTACAAATTGCTACACCCACACTGACAATACAGAACAATACAAATCTCAATTTAGGTAAAAACCAGGAGTTTATTAGATTATTACAACCAGTCTGTGTAAAGATCGACAAATACCAACTTCAGGTAAGAAAAACTTATTTATTGCCAACATCTACAACAACTCACTATACACAAAGATCAATTAGGTGTTTAAGAACTTAATTTATTACCTATTACTACAAATGTACAGCCCACACATAAATACAAAAATACACATTCCCTCTCTAAACAGACCTACACTAAGAATTTAATTTATAGAATTACACAACTATACCACTCTATACATGTCTATAACATACATATACGAATATATAAATACATATACAAGTATAAAAATCTAGAGATGTAAATATAGATTAAACGACACATATTACATACAATATATATATCAGCCGATATATAAAACAAACCTATCTATAAATATACAAATATCACCAATCTAAATATCCACCCAACTGTATCAATGCAAAAATACAGCTATACATCTAGACAAATATGTAAATAACATTAAATAGAAAGAAGATCAATCTACATTAAAAAATATAAAAAGAGACATATCAACCAATACAAATTCCAATATACCTATTTAAAGAGACAAATACCTATAACTGCACCAATACAAATAGATAACTACACAGCTGTAAACCTAGGAAATAGAACTAAAAAGAGATATAACAACATACATGTATACATAGATACATATGATACATATATACACATATAAGTAATTACAAACATATATGTATATATATGCATACATATCTATAATACATCCATAAATATAACAACGTACATATAGAAGTATTCCTATACAAATAGAAACCTACACATGTACATATCCATATAATTATCCCTGTCTAGTTGTAAGTCC
>NDFG01001814.1:2489-15843 GCA_002167245.1 Sporophila hypoxantha
CACGTTTCCTGCTCTTTTTCACCTCACATTTCCCACACTTCTTCCCCCTCACAGTTCCTGTTTTTTATTCCCCTCACATTTTGGGCCCTTTTCTCCCCTCACGTTTCCCGCTCTTTCCTCCCCCTCACATTTCCCACTCTTTTCTCCCTCATGTTTCCCTTTATTCCTCTCATGTTTCTCAGCCTTTCTCCCCTCACATTTCCCCCTTTTCCCCTCACATTTCCCCCCTCAGGTTTCCTGCTCTTTTTCCCCGCATATTTCCCACACTTTTTCCCCCTCACAGTTCCTGTTTTTTATTCCCCTCACATTTTGGGCCCTTTTCTCCCCTCACATTTCCCGCTCTTTTCTCCCTCACCTGTCCCTTTTCCCCCTCACATTTCCCTCTTTTTCCCCTCACATTTCCCCCTTTTTCCCCTCACATTTCCCCCTTTTTCCCTCACATTTCCCCCTCAGGTTTCCTGCTCTTTTTCCCCTCACATTTCCCACACTTTTTCTCCCTCACAGTTCCTGTTTTTTATTCCCCTCACGTTTTGGGCCCTTTTCTCCCCTCAGGTTTCCTGCTCTTTTCTCCCACACATGTTTCCCTTTATTCCCTTCACATTTTTCACCCTTTTCTCCCCCTCACATTTCCCGCTCTTTTCTCCCTCATGTTTCCCTTTATTCCCCTCACATTTCCCTCTCTTTTCTCCCCTCACATTTCCTGCCCTTTTCCCCTCACATTTCCCCCTTTTTCCCCCACATTTCCCCCTCAGGTTTCCTGCTCTTTTTCCCCTCACATTTCCCACACTTTTCCCCCTCATGTTTCCCACTTCTTCCCCCTCACAGTTCCTGTTTTTTATTCCCCTCACATTTTGGGCCCTTTTCTCCCCCTCACATTTCCCGCTCTTTTCTCCCTCACGTGTCCCTTTTTCCCCTCACATTTCCCTTTATTCCCCTCACATTTCTCTCCCTTTTCTCCCCTCACATTTCCCTTTATTTCCCTCACATTTCCCACCCTTTCCCCCTCACGTTTCCTCCTCTTTTTCCCCTTTACATTTCCTGCACTTTTCCCCCCCTCACGTTTCCCTTTATTCCCCTCACATTTCTCAGCCTTTTTCCCCTCACATTTCCCCCCTTTTCCCTCACGTTTTCCCCTCAGGTTTCCTGCTTTTTTTCCCCTCACATTTCCCACACTTTTTCCCCCTCATGTTTCCCACTTCTTCCCCCTCACATTTCCCTCTTTTTCCCCTCACATTTCCCCCTTTTCCCCTCACCTTTCCCCCAGAAACGGCCACAGACCGCGCCTCCATAGTACTCCAAGCCACACCCACAAATGCCCCAGGCTCCGCCCCTTGGCCTCAGGCCCCGCCCACACCCGGACGTGCCCCCGCGGGGGGGGCGGGGGGGGCAAAGGGCGAAAGAGGGGGAGGGGAGCAGCCGCTAATTAGTGAGTGTGGGTTAATTAGCGAGGGCGGTTTGGGGTTAATTAGGGGAATTTGGGGTTAATTAGGGGAATTTGGGGGTTAATTAGAGGGGTTGAGAGTTAATTAAGGGGGTTTGAGTGTTAATTAAGGGGGTTTGGGGCGTAATTAGGGATGGTTTGGGGTTAATTAAGGGGGTTTAGGGGTTAATTAAAGGGGGTTTGGGGGTTAATTAAGGGGGTTTAGGGTTAATTGGGGTGGTTTGGGGTTAATTAAGGGGGTTTAAGGTTAATTAGGGGGGTGGGGGTCAATTAATTAGGGGTAATTAATGCCAATTATGGGTTAATTAGTGTTAATTAGGAATTATTGTCATTGGTGTAACCAGTGCTAATTGGGGGTTAATTCATGTTGATTAGCGTAAATTAGGGGTTAATAAGGGTTAATTAGGGGTTATTTAGTGTTAATTAGGGGTTAAATCATGTTGATAGGGAGTAAGTAGTGGTTAATGACTGTTAATTAGGGGTTAATTAGCGTTAATTGGCCCCCAGGCCATGGAGGAGCAGCCGCGGACCCGGCGGGTCGGGATCCTGGGATACGGAGAGCTCGGTACTGGTTTATACTGGTTTATACTGGTTTGTACTGGGATATACTGGGATGGACTGGTTTATACTGGGATGGACTGGGATGGACTGGGATATACTGGTTATACTGGTTTGTACTGGGGTGGACTGGGATGGACTGGTTTATACTGGGATATACTGGTTTGTACTGGGATGGACTGGGATGTACTGGGTTATACTGGGTTATAGTGGTTATACTGGTTTGTACTGGTTTGTACTGGGATATACTGGGATGTACTGGGATACACTGGGTTATACTGGTTTATACTGGGTTATACTGGGATATACTGTGATATACTGGTTATACTGGTTTATACTGGTTTGTACTGGGATATACTGGTTTGTACTGGTTTGTACTGGCATATACTGCTTTGTACTGGGATATACTGGGTTATACTGTTTATACTGGGATGGACTGGTCTGTACTGGGATATACTGGGACAAACTGGTCATACTGGTTTATACTGGTTTGTACTGGGATATACTGGTTATAGTGGTTTATACTGGTTTATACTGGGATGGACTGGGCTATACTGGGTTATACTGGTTTGTACTGGGATACGGAGAGCTCAGTACTGGTTTATACTGGGTTATACTGGGAAGTACTGGGATATACTGGGATAAACTGGGATGGACTGGGCTATACTAGGTTATACTGGTTTGTACTGGGACAAACTGGTTACACTGGTTTATACTGGAATATACTGGTTTGTACTGGGATAAACTGGTTGTACTGGTTTATACTGGTTTATACTGGGATATACTGGTTTATACTGGGTTATACTGGGTTGTACTGGTTTGTACTGGGATACGGCGAGCTCAGTACTGGCAGGGACTGGGGGGAACTGGAACAAACTGGGATGGACTGGGATATACTGGGTTATACTGGTTTATACTGGGATACAGAGAGCGCGGTACTGGGGGGACTGGGAGGGGACACTGGGGATACTGGGAGGGAACTGGGACAGACTGGGATGGACTGGGAGGGGACATTGGGGACATTGGGAGGGAACTGGGATGGACTGGGAGGGACTGGGACAGACTGGGAGGGGACACTGGGGACACTGGGAGAGACTGGGAAGGGACACTGGGGACATTGGGACATTGGGAGGGGACACTGGGGACACTGGGAGAGACTGGGGGATACTGGGAGGGGACACTGGGGACACTGGGAGGGAACTGGGATGGACTGGGAGGGACTGGGGGGTACACTGGGGACACTGAGGGGACATTGGGGACATTGGGAGGGGACACTGGGAGGGACTGGGACAGACTGGGAGGGACTGGGAGGGGACATTGGGGACATTGGGACATTGGGAGGGGACACTGGGGACACTGGGAGGGAACTGGGATGGACTGGGATGGACTGGGAGGGGACATTGGGGACACTGGGAGGGGACACTGGGGACATTGGGAGGGAACTGGGATGGACTGGGAGGGACTGGGAGGGGACATTTGGGGACACTGGTGACACTGGGATGGACTGGGAAGGGACACTGGGGACATTTGGGACACTGGGAGGGACTGGAAGGGAACTGGGATGGACTGGGATGGACACTGGGGACAGTGGGGACATTGGGGACATTGGGAGGGACTGGGGGATACTGGGAGGGGACACTGGGGACATTGGGGACATTGGGAGGGAACTGGGATGGACTGGGAGGGACTGGGAGGGGACACTGGGGACATTGGGAGGGGACACTGGGGACACTGGGAGAGACTGGGAGGGACTGGGAGGGAACTGGGAGGGGACACTGGGAGGGAACTGGGATGGACTGGGAGGGGACACTGGGGGGACACTGGGAGGGAACTGGGATGGACTGGGAAGAGACACTGGGGACACTGGGAGGGACTGGGATGGACTGGGAGGGACTGGGACAGACTGGGAGGGACTGGGATGGACTGGGATGGACTGGGAAGGGACACTGGGGACATTGGGGACACTGGGAGGGACTGGGAGGGACTGGGAGGGAACTGGAAGGGACTGGGACAGACTGGGAGGGACTGGGAGGGGACACTGGGGACATTTGGGAGGGACTGGGAGGGGACATTGGGGACGTTGGGGACACTGGGAGGGACTGGGACATACTGGGATGGACTGGGAGGGACTGGGAGGGGACACTGGGGACACTGGGAGGTGACAATGACAATCCCGGTGTCCCCAGGGCAGTTCCTGGCGGCGCAGCTGCTGTCCCGCGGTCCGTCTGTCTGTCCATCCCTGTCCCTGTGTCACAGGGAGGTGACAGGGCTGTCCCAGGGGGAGGTGACACTGCTGTCCCCAGGGGGAGGTGACACAGGTGACAGGGAGGTGACACTGCTGTCCCCGTGTCCCCAGGGCAGTTCCTGGCGGCGCAGCTGCTGTCCCGCGGTCCGTCTGTCGGTCCGTCCCTGTCCCTGTGTCACAGGGAGGTGACAGGGCTGTGACAGGAGGTGACAGGGCTGTCCCAGGGCTGTGACAGGAGGTGACAGGGAGGTGACAATGACAATGCCGGTGTCCCCAGGGCAGTTCCTGGCGGCGCAGCTCCTGTCCCGCGGTCCGTCTGTCGGTCTGTCCCTGTCCCTGTGCCACAGGGAGGTGACAGGGCTGTCCCAGGGGGAGGTGACACTGCTGTCCCCAGGGGGAGGTGACAGAGATGTCCCAGGGGGAGGTGACACTGCTGTCCCCATGTCCCCAGGGCAGTTCCTGGCGGCGCAGCTCCTGTCCCGCGGTCCGTCCGTCGGTCTGTCCCTCGCCTTTGTCTGGGCTCGCCGCTGGGAGGCGCTGGAGGCGCTGRCGCCCCCTCTGCGCCTGCGCGACCTGCGCGACCTGCCGAGCACGTGAGGGCACCCAAAATGGCCCCGATTCAACCCAAAAAATGTCCCCAAAAAATGTCCCGAATTCACCCCCAAAATGTCCCCAAATTGTCTGGAATTCACCCCAAAAATGTCCCCAAAATGTCCCGAATTCGCCCCAAAAATGTCCCGGATTCACCCCAAAATGTCCCCAGAAATGTCCCAAATTCACCCCAAAAATGTCCCAAATTCACCCCAAAAATGTCCCCAGAAATGTCCCAAATTCACCCCCAAAATATTCTGAATTCACCCCAAAAATATCTCAAATCTATCCCAAAAATGTCCTGGATTTACCCAAAAAATATCCCAAATTTACCCCAAAAATGTCCCAAAGATGTCCCAAATTCACCCCAAAAATATCCCAAATTCACCCCAAAATATCCCAAATTCACCCCCAAAATTGTCCCAAATTCACCCCAAAAATGTCCCGAATTCACCCCCAAAATATTCCGAATTCACCGCAAAACCGTCCCAAATTCATCCCAAAAATGTTCCAAAACCGTCCCAAATTCACCCCAAAAATATCCAAAAAATATCCCAAATTCACCCCCAAAATGTCCCCAAATTGTCTGGAATTCACCCCAAAAATGTCCCGAATTCGCCCCAAAAATGTCCCCAGAAATGTCCCAAATTCACCCCCAAAATATTCCGAATTCGCCCCAAAAATATCTCAAATCTATCCCAAAAATGTCCCGGATTTACCCCCCAAAATGTCACCAAATGTCCCCAACCCCCCGATGTCCCCAGTGATGTCCCCAAATCCCCCAAATGTCCCCAAATCCCCAATGTCCCCAATGTCCTCAAATGTCCCCAACCCCCTCAAATGTCCCCAATGTCCCCAAATCCCCCAAATGTCCCCAATGTCCCCTGATGTCCCCAAGCCCTTCAATGTCCCCAATCCCTCCAATCCCCCTGATGTCCCCGATGTCCCCAATCCCCCTGATATCCCCAATCCTTTCAATGTCCCCAAATGTCCCCAAATGTCCCCAAATCCTCCCAACCCCCCCCGATGTCCCCGATGTCCCCGCTGATGTCCCCACCGGTGTCCCCAGGGGGGTGGACCTGGTGGTGGAGGTGGCACACCCGTGTGTGACACAGGAGCACGGCGAGGACATCCTGGCACACGCCGACCTCATGGTGACACCGCGGGGACACGGCCGGCCTGGCCCCGATGTCCCCGATGTCCCCAAACCACCCCAATGTCCCCAGGGTCCCCAAAACACCCCAATGTCCCCAATGTCCCCATTACCCCCAATGTCCCCTCAATTGTCCCCAAGTGTTTCTCAATAGTCCCCATTACCCCCACTGACCCATTGTACCTTCAATGTCCCCAAATGTTCCCACCTTAGTGTCCCCAATTGACCCCAATAGTCCCCAATGTCCCCATAACCCCACAATAGTGTCCCAAAGTGGAAGTCCCGCACTTCCCCTCCAATGTTGCCCCCAATGTTTCCACCAGTGTAAAACCTTTTTTACCCATAGTCCCCAATGCGCCCAATGTTCCCCAAACCCCCCCACATGTCCCCAATGTCGCCCAATGTCCCATTACCCCCCCAATGTCCCCACTGACCCCATTGACCCCAATGTCCCAGTCCCCCCAAATTCCCCCACTAGTGTCTCCAATTATCCCCAATTGACCCAATGTTCCCATTACCGCCCATTTGTTCCCCAATTACCTCCCCAATGTCCCCAGTTCCCCCCAATTCCCCAGCTGGGTCCCCACGGCGCTGGCGGACGCGCTGTCACCGGAGCCAATAGTCCCCATTGGACCCCAATGTCTCCCCCAGATTGTCCCATTACCTCCAAGTCCCAAATGCTTGTCCCAATGTCCCCATTGACCCCATGTCCCCAACTCCCCTCCAATGTCCCCAATGGCTGTCCGCAATGTCGCCCGAGCTGGGCTCCCCCATGGCGCTGGCGGACACGGTCACACGAGACCAAATGTCCCCAATGTCCCCCATATGACCCGGATAGGTCCCCATTGGAGCCCCGAATGGTCCCCAAGTGTCCCCATTCCCCGCCATTTGTCCCCAATGTCCCCATTCCTCCCTCAATTCCCACCAATGTACCATTAACCAAACCACTGACCCCAATGTCCCCAATGTCCCCATTGTACCGTTCCAATGTCCCGATATGTCCAAATGTCCCCAATCCCCCCAATGTCCCCATTTACCCAAGCATGTCCCCATTGTCCCAATGTCCCCAATTGTCCCCATTCGACCCCCAATGTCCCCAATGTTCCCCAATGGTTCCCCGATGGTCCCCGAAACCCCCCCAAATGTCCCAATCCTCCCCAATGTCCCAATGTCCCAATGTCCCATTACCCGTCCAATGTCCCCAACCGCTGCTCCCCAAATGTCCCAGCTTGGGCTCCCCCACGGCTGTGGCGGACGCCGCCACCAGGGGGCGGCTGCGGGCGCGGCGGCGCGCGGGGGCCACACCCTGTACGGTAGCCCCGGTGGGGCGCTGTGTGGCTGCGAGGACATCGCCGGATGGACCAGGCGCGGGGGACACTGCAGTGGCACGGGACATCGGGAGACATTGGGGTTAATGGGGCATTGGGGGGATTGGAGACATTGGGGCATTGGGGTCATTGGGCTTTAATGGGGACATTGGGACATTGGGGTTAATGGAGACATCGCCCGGATGGACAGCGCGGGGACACTGCAGGTGACACCACAGGGGACACTGGGGACACTGCTGGGGACATCGGGGTTAATGGGGGACATGGCCAGGATGGACAGCGCGGGGACACTGCAGGTGACACCACAGGGGACACTGGGGACACTGGGGACATTGGGTGGAATGGGGACATCGCCCGGATGGACAGCGCGGGGACACTGCAGGTGACACTGGGGACCTTGGGGTTAATGGGGACATTGGGGTTAATGGGGACATTTGGGGGATTTGGGACATTGGGGACACTGGGGTTAATGGGGACATGGCCAGGATGGACAGCGCGGGGACACTGCAGGTGACACTGGGGACATTGGGGACACTGGGGTTAATGGGGACATTGGGGACACTGGGGACATTGGGGACAGGGACATTGGGCGGAATGGGGACATGGCCAGGATGGACAGCGCGGGGACACTGCAGGTGACACCGATGGGGACACTGGGGACACTGGGGTTAATGGGGACATTGGGGACACTGGGGACATTGGGGACATTGGGGACACTGCAGGTCCCTTGAGGCTGTCCCCTGATGGTGTCCTCTGGCTGTGCCCTGTGTCCCCAGAGGTGACAGTGACAGTGACGATGTCCCTGTCTTCCCAGAGGTGACAGTGACAATGTCCCTGTGTCCCCAGGGTGACAATGACAGTGACAATGACAGTGACAATGACAGTGTCCCTCTGTGTGTCCCCCCAGGCGCTGAAGGTGACAATGACAATGTCCCTGTGTCCCCAGGGTGACAATGACAGTGACAATGACATTGTCCCTGTGTCCCTTGTGTCCCCACAGGCTCTGAAGGTGACAATGACAGTGTCCCTGTGTCCCCAAAGGTGACAATGACAGTGACAATGACAGTGACAATGACAGTGTCCCTCTGTGTGTCCCCCCAGGCGCTGAAGGTGACAATGACCAAGGCCCCCGGCAGTTTCCGCGCCCAGGGCTGGCTGTCCCCAGGGTGACAATGACAGTGACAATGACAGTGACAATGACAATGTCCCTGTGTCCCCCCAGGCGCTGAAGGTGACAATGACAGTGTCCCTGTGTCCCCAAAGGTGACAATGACAGTGACAGTGACACTGACAATGTCCCTGTGTCCCCAGGGTGACAATGACAGTGACAGTGACAATGACAGTGACAGTGACAATGACAATGACAATGTCCCTGTGTGTGTCCCCACAGGCGCTGAAGGTGACAATGACCAAGGCCCCGGGCAGTTTCCGTGCCCAGGGCTGGCTGTCCCCGCGGGTGACAGTGACAATGACAGTGACAATAACAGTGTCCCTGTGTCCCCACAGGCGCTGAAGGTGACAATGACAGTGACAATGACAATGACAGTGACAGTGCCCCTCTGTGTGTCCCCCCAGGCGCTGAAGGTGACAATGACAGTGTCCCTGTGTCCCCCCAGGCGCTGAAGGTGACAATGACCAAGGCCCCCGGCAGTTTCCGCGCCCAGGGCTGGCTGTCCCCGCGGGTGACAATGACAGTGACAATGACAATGTCCCTGTGTCCCCCCAGGCTCTGAAGGTGACAATGACAGTGACAGTGACAATGACAATGACAATGTCCCTGTGTGTGTCCCCAGGCGCTGAAGGTGACAATGACCAAGGCCCCGGGCAGTTTCCGCGCCCAGGGCTGGCTGTCCCCAGAGGTGACAATGACAGAATGACAGTGACAATGACAGTGTCCCTGTGTCCCCAGGGTGACAATGACAGTGACAATGTCCCTGTGTCCCCAAAGGTGACAATGACAGTAAGAATGACACTGACAATGTCCCTGTGTCCCCTGTGTCCCCACAGGCCCTGAAGGTGACAATGACAGTGTCCCTGTGTCCCCAAGGGTGACAATGACAGTGACAATGACAGTCACAATGACAATGACACTGACAATGTCCCCTCTGTGTGTCCCCCCAGGCGCTGAAGGTGACAATGACGAAGGCCCCGGGCAGTTTCCGCGCCCAGGGCTGGCTGTCCCCAAGGGTGACAATGACAATGACAGTGACAGTGACAATGACAGTGACAGTGACAATGACAATGACAGTGACAGTGACAATGACAATGTCCCTGTGTCCCCACAGGCTCTGAAGGTGACAATGACAGTGACAGTGACAATGACAGTGACAATGACAGTGTCCCCGTGTCCCCCCAGGCGCTGAAGGTGACAATGACCAAGGCCCCGGGCAGTTTCCGCGCCCAGGGCTGGCTGTCCCCAGGGGTGACAGTGACAATGACAATGACAATGTCCCTCTGTGTGTTCCCACAGGCACTGAAGGTGACAATGACAGTGACAATGTCCCTGTGTCCCCACAGGCGCTGAAGGTGACAATGACAGTGACAATTACAATGACAGTGACAATGACAATGTCCCTGTGTCCCTCAGGCGCTGAAGGTGACAATGACCAAGGCCCCCGGCAGTTTCCGTCCCCAGGGCTGGCTGTCCCCAAGGGTGACAATGACAATGACAGTGACAATGACAGTGACAATGACAGTGACAGTGACAGTGACAATGACAATGACAGTGACAATAACAGTGTCCCTGTGTCCCCACAGGCGCTGAAGGTGACAATGACAGTGACAATGACAGTGACAGTGTCCCTGTGTCCCCACAGGCGCTGAAGGTGACAGTGACAATGTCCCTGTGTCCCCCCAGGCGCTGAAGGTGACAATGACCAAGGCCCCTGGCAGTTTCAGTCCCGTCCCCAGGGCTGGCTGTCCCCAGGNTGACAATGTCCCTGTGTCCCCCCAGGCGCTGAAGGTGACAATGACCAAGGCCCCTGGCAGTTTCAGTCCCGTCCCCAGGGCTGGCTGTCCCCAGGGGTGACAGTGACAATGACAATGACAATGTCCCTGTGTCCCCAAAGGTGACAATGARAGTGACAATGACCGTGACAGTGACAATTTCCCCTCTGTGTGTCCCCACAGGCGCTGAAGGTAACAGTGACAGTGTCCCTGTGTCCCCACAGGCGCTGAAGGTGACAATGACAATGTCCCTGTGTCCCCAGGGTGACAATGACAGTGACAATGACAGTGTCCCTGTGTCCCCAGGGTGACAATGACAATGTCCCTGTGTCCCCCCAGGCGCTGAAGGTGACAATGACCAAGGCCCCCGGCAGTTTCCGCGCCCAGGGCTGGCTGTCCCCAAGGGTGACAGTGACAGTGACAATGACAGTGACAATGACAGTGTCCCTGTGTCCCCAGGGTGACAATGACAGTGACAATGACAATGTCCCCTCTGTGTGTCCCCACAGGCGCTGAAGGTGACAATGACAGTGTCCCTGTGTCCCCAAAGGTGACAGTGACAATGACAATGTCCCTCTGTGTGTCCCCACAGGCGCTGAAGGTGACGATGACCAAGGCCCCCGGCAGTTTCCGCGCCCAGGGCTGGCTGTCCCCGCGCGTGGCAGCCGCGGTGGCCTCGGGGACCAGGACCGTGCTGTACCAGGGTCCCCTGCGCCCGCTGTGTCCCCTCGTCCCCAACAACGTCAACACCATGGCGGCCGCCGCGGTGGCGGCGCCGCGCCTGGGCTTCGACGGCGTCACCGCCTGCCTGGTGGCCGACCCCAGGTGTGGCACCTGTGTCACCTCCTGTGTCACCTGTGTCACCTCCTGTGTCACCTGTGTGTGTCACCTGTGTCATCTCTGTTACCTGTGTCCCCAACAACGTCACCGCCTGGGCTTCGACGGCGTCACCGCCTGCCTGGTGGCCGACCCCAGGTGTGGCACCTGTGTCACCTGTGTGTCACCTATGTCACCTGTCACCTGTGTGTCACCTGTGTGTCACCTGTGTCATCTGTGTGTCACCTGTGTCACCTGAGTGGCACCTGTGTCACCTCCTGTGTGTCACCTGTGTGCCACCTGTTGTCACCTGTCACCTGTGTGTCACCTGTGTCACCTCCTGTGTGTCATCTGAGTGTCACCTGTGTCACCTGTGTGTCACCTGTGTTACCTTGTGTGTGTCACCTGTGTCACCTTCTGTGTCCCCAACAATGTCACCGCCTGGGCTTCGACAGCGTCACTGCCTGCCTGGTGGCCGACCCCAGGTGTGGCACCTGTGTCACCTGAGTGTCACCTGTGTGTCACCTTCTGTGTGTCACTAACAATGTCACTGCCTGGGCTTCGACGGCGTCACCGCCTGCCTGGTGGCCGACACCAGGTGGGTGACATCTGTGTCACCTCCTGTGTCACCTGTGTGTCACCTGTGTCACCTGTGTGTCACCTGTGTGTCACCTGTGTGCCACCTGTGTCACCTCCTGTGTGTTACCTGTGTGTCACCTGTGTCACCTGTGTGTGTCACCTGTGCCACCTCCTGTGTGTCACCTGTGTGTGTCACCTGTGTCACCTGTGTCACCTTCTGTGTCACTAACAATGTCACCGCCTGCCTGGTGGCCGACCCCAGGTGTGCCACCTGTGTCACCTGTGTGTCACCTGTGTCACCTCCTGTGTCACCTGTGTCATCTGTGTGCCACCTGTGTCACCTGTGTCACCTCCTGTGTCACCTGTGTCATCTGTGTCACCTGTGTGTCACCTGTGTGTGTCACCTGTGTGTCACCTGTGTGTCACCTGTGTCACCTGTGTCACCTGTGTTACCTGTGTGTGTCACCTCCTGTGTCACCTGTGTGTCACCTTTTGTGTCACCTGTCACCTGTGTGTCACCTGTGTCATCTGTGTTACCTGTGTCCCCAACAATGTCACCGCCTGGGCTTCGACGGCGTCACCGCCTGCCTGGTGGCCGACCCCAGGTGTGGCACCTGTGGCACCTCCTGTGTGTCTCCTGTGTGTCACCTGTGTGTGTCACCTGTGTCACCTTTTGTGTCACCTGTATGTCACCTCCTGTGTGTTACCTGTGTTACTTTCTGTGTCCCCTTGTCCCCAACGTCACCGCCTGCCTGGTGGCCAACCCCAGGTGGGCACCTGAATGTCACCTGTGCCACCTCCTGTGTCACCAGTGTCACCTGTGTGGCACCTGTGCCGTGTGTGGCACCTCCTGTGTCACCCCTGTCCCCTCAGTGTCCCTGCAGTGCCACCCTGATGTCCCCAGTTGTCACCCTCAGTGTCCCTGTCACTGTCCCCTCAATGTCCCCACTGTCCCCTCATCGATGTCGAGGTGACACTCTCAGTGTCCCCAATGTCCCTGTCACTGTCCCCTCAGTGTCACTGTCCCCCTCAGTGTCCCCAATTGTCACCCTCAATGTCCCCACTGTCCCCTCAGTGTCCCTGACTGTCACCTCATCGATGTCCCCTCAGTGTCCCCAATTGTCACCCTCAGTGTCACTGTCACTGTCACCCTCAGTGTCCCCAATTGTCACCCTCAGTGTCCCCAATGTCCCCTCAGTGTCCCCAGTGTCCCCTCATCGATGTCGAGGTGACACCCTCAGTGTCCCCATTGTCCCCTCAGTGTCCCTGTCACCCTCAGTGTCCCCACTGTCCCCTCAGTGTCCCCGACTGTCACCTCATCGATGTCCCCTCAGTGTCCCCAATTGTCACCCTCAGTGTCACTGTCACTGTCACCCTCAATGTCCCCAATTGTCACCCTCAATGTCTCCAATGTCCCCTCAGTGTCCCTGTCCCCCTCAGTGTCCCCAATGTCCCCAATTGTCACCCTCAGTGTCCCCGACTGTCACCTCATCACTGTCCCCACTGTCCCCTCAGTGTCCCCAATGTCCCCTCAGTGTCCCTGTCACTGTCCCCTCAGTGTCCCCGACTGTCACCTCATCGATGTCCCCTCGGTGTCCCCACTGTCCCCTCAGTGTCCCCACTGTCCCCTCAGTGTCCCCGACTGTCACCTCATCACTGTCGAGGTCACGGCCGTCCCCGAGCGCGGCCGCTCGCTG
>NDFG01001815.1:2117-17948 GCA_002167245.1 Sporophila hypoxantha
TTGGAACAACCCTGGGGCCCCATGGAAACCAAGGGCTCACTGTGAAACTGCAGCACCAACGAGAACATGTGACACTGTGAAAAGCCCCATGGAGCCAAGGAGACCATTGTTGCTCTGCATGGTCCCATGGAACCGATGACCAGTGTACAATGCAGGGGCCTGGTTAACCAGGAGGCCATTGTGACACTGAGGGGCCCCTGGAACAAGGACATCTTTGCAGATGACAACCAAGCTGGGTTGAGTGTTATTTGCATGAGCATAAAGGGGCTCTGCACAGCCCTGACAGCTGGATCCAGGGCTTTCAAATCCAACAAGGTGAGGTTAAACAAGTCCAGCTTGCACGGGTCCTGCACTTTGGCCACAACAACCCCTGCAGCACTACAGGCTGGGGACAGAAGTCGCTGGAGAGCACCAGAGCACAAAGGGACCTGCGATGGACTGGTTATGGATTGCATGCACAGGGACAGGACATTTTGAAGCAGCAGATACCCAATAATTTTATAGGGAAGTCTAGGGGAAGGGCTGTTGTCTCCACAGATTTGTGCCCATAGGTGGCCTAATTTCAATACGCAATAAGCTGCTGCCGTGAAGCTGAAATATTCCTCAGCGGAATCTATTGACGCTCAGCAGTGAGCAGACGGCCTGTTGCCAGCCCTGAATCTGCCCCAGCTCTGCACATCAGACCATTCGCCTGCTGCAAGCTCCAGAGAATGTTAGCATCAGACTTCTCCCACAAGCAACTTACAGAGTAGCTATTTCTACGCACAGAAACCTCTAAAGGAGGTGAGCACAATAGCTCTTTAGCCTCCTTTAAGAGGCGCACCGAATCTAGGAAAGCAGGCTCGATCAGCGCCCATGAGGACTCCTTTATATGTTACCTCAAGTACTGTGGCCATAGAAAGGTGGAGAAAAACAAAAATGTGAGTGAGAACAGATGATCCAACATATTACTATTTGGAGCACATGCTTGCACATGCGATCAAAATGTAAAAAATACACCTCCACAACACCTAACACAGATCGACAGAGAGTATACTCCCCAAAGCATGCATAAAGCAACCAAAAACATATGAAAAGTTATACAACAGATAACTTTTATTACTAATTCAGTGGGAAATCAGCACATTAGGTCAGATAATACATTTGGCTCCAGTGCGTATGAACTAGAGTCAATGACTTCTAGTCTCAGACCACTCTGCAACAGGTCAATCAAACAGTCTCCAGACACCGCCCTAGCCTTGATAGCTGCCTGACGATCTCTCCATCCCGATACGCGAATGAGAGAGCGAATTATTTCACGCGTGCTACGATCCATTCCGGATGGCACCAATCTCGGCTGAGTACAGAACTGTCCACTGCCATCAGATCCAGGGATTTGGCCCAAACTTGGAGGACATGCGACGGAGGGGAGCTTCAGGTTGGGCAAAATATATGGCCAGTGACTGGGGAAACATGATATGACCACAGCCAGGGTGAGGGGAGACATGTGGAAAAGCTTTGTGCCGTCCCTGCTCTGAGGGGATCCTCAGTCCCGACTGCCGGGCGAAGATCTTCACATAGGAGAAACAGAATGACACAAAACAGCCAAATGAGCCAAACAAACAGATGACAGTACGCAATGAACGCACAAGCTTCCCATCTGAGATTTGTAGCGTAGTGAAGCAGACTGACGCTTGAGGATCGCTGGATATTCAACAACGCAACAACAGACAGGAGCGGCCCAGGGCAGCATTGCCCAATTGGCGCACAGCTTGGTCACTGTGACGTGCAGGTATAGATGATGTTAAAAAAATTTGTGTGCAATCCTGACTGATAGCCATGTTCTGCATAAGACATAGAAGCAAAGGTCGAGCTGCCCAGCAGCTGCTGCCTATGAGATTTGCGCACACATCTCTGACTGACGCCAAGGATGTCCCTAGTGCAGAGGATTTCCAAAGCCAGCTGCCAAACAGAGCTATGACACGTAGGGCTTCGTCATAGCAACCCATTCGACCTTTCAAGGATCACGAGGCACAAATACTCATACTTACAATAAAAGTACAAAGCAGACCAGAAAAAGAGTGCTGAGACCAGCACATCCACATAAGTATCCTAGGAATTTTTGTCCCCAACTGTGCTGGAGCACTGTCACCAGGAGTGGATAGTGATGCAATGGACTATAGTGGGACAGTGGTGCAGATGGAGCCCACAGTCCTCGAGTATGCCACAGTCTCATATATGCCAAGTAACATGGTACTCTATCTCTATTAGTTGATCCGTGACCCTGCATTCGTCTGTATCTGTTCTGCTGAGTGATGTTGAGGGCTCTTTTTCTTCACCTAAGGAGGAAATACTTCTTACATATGGAGGATGGCCACATGGGAAACAAGCTAGTGATCAAGTGTAGCAGAAGTCTGCATGGACGTCGAAAGTGCTAGCTCCGGTCCAATTTCTGAGCCGCTGTGTCTGCCTACATGAAGCTGCCAGCAAGGAAGTTGATCCCTGATGAACTGACTGAAGAAGGTGACTATGTATGAGGCGATTGAGTGTAGTCGTCTTTTGCACCTTGTGTATATCTCACGCATGGTGTGTGAAATTTGCCTGGAAGGATCCATTAGATGTATCACTAGGTCTGAGCGATATATCTCTTGCATGTAGCTCTTGTGAGCCTTTACTTCACCTCAATTGACATACGTAACCAGTGTCCTCAACTGGGTAAGCATCAAACCACTGACTGTGGGTCGCGTGTCTCTGGAGAGAAGCGAGCGTCGATCCGACACGATTGCGACTGGACCATGAGACCTTCCCAGTTTGTAGTATGCTGAGTGTAGATTGCAGAGATCCCAAAGGACCAGGATGCCTGTGCGAGTGGAGGGCAGCTTGATGGAGCCAATCACGCAACGTCCAATAGCGCGAGTGGTGCGCCTCATGTTCAACGAGTTCAATGAGCGCGAAGAGGCGAGAATCAATCGTCAGGCTGCTATTACAAGGATCCTTTTCCGAGGCCAAATTTCTGGCAGCCATCTTTGTCAAGATAGAAGCATAGGTGCAGAGTGAAAGAGGCTTAAAGAGAAACTAGTCATCTGCAACACGCATCATAATTGTTTCGGTGAGTCTATATGAGAACGAAGAAAATAGACGACCTCCAGTGGATGCCTTGACTAGATGATTCTATACCGCTAACTACTATATCTAGTTAATCAGTCCTCTCATATATAACATGCCAACGATGCCCTCAGCTATTTTCTGGGCTGCCACCAGCTATACTTGCTTCTTTCTGGAGGAGAGCATGATTGCGAGAACGCAAAGAGTCCCTCTTTGGGCCTCACGAGGAGGAAGTGGGTCAGATCAGGGTCTGGGTCTTGGGAGCAATTGTAATAACGCCAGCACCTCAGCACCTATGGTGCTTATCTTGGCGACGCGTTTGCCTGCATGATCACGCTAATCTACTTGTTCTTCTCCCTGCTAACCCTAGTATCATCAGACTACTCTATCTCCATTATATCTCTCGCTGAGATGCTGAAGAGAGTAGAGAAGGCGCGGTAATCTCTTGGATATAGGCATCATATCTCACTACACACAGAAGTCTCTCTCTCTCTGCATAGAGTAGGCGATGATCCAACACATACGACGACCGCATCGTAGATAGTGAGTCTACCTATCTCACACTACTCCCTTCGATCGCCACACGAGTCTCTTCACCACAGGAGTCTCGCATATTCATCGATACTTACACTCTTCCCCCAGGTCCAGGACACCGTGGCAGCTCGCAGAGCAAAGGCGGCTATGCGGACACTGAAGTGATCATGCAACCCGATGAGAGCGGCAGCTCAGGGATGGCCAGTCATTGCTTCTACTACTCAGATATAGATTGGGCTATTGCGCTGACCTTGGTCTCGTTCACAGATACCATGAGTCTAGGGCACGATCTCTCTATATCTCTTATTCTCAGCTGACCCTCCATTTCCTCTTATCCCCATTGTGCACTTTTCTCCTGCGCCACAGACCGCGCACGAGGGGCCAGGCAGCATTGACACCACACGTAGCTGTGTGTATATATTGTATATTTTTGCAATTACTCCTTTCCAATAGAGTTACTAGCCCTCGCCCGACGAGGGAATGCCAAAGGGCAGTGCTGATCTCATGCTGCTACAAATTTGGCCACAGACTAGCCACCTCCTCCTGGAGCAGCGCAGATACATCTGCACACACTGTACAGGCCAGCGGTCAGATACAAAGAGTAAGTATTAGCTGTCAGTAGTCAGGTTCCTGCGCCCTTATCCGAGCACAGAAGAGCCAAGAGAATCCAGCTCGCGCCAACCTCAGGGCCAGAACCTCTCTGCCCAGCTTGCCTGCTCTCAGCACCTCCGGCACACGACCCACAGTGCCCTCCTGCGCCACAGCCCGCTCTACCTCAGCCCCACTCTCCTGCCTGAGCATATACCGCTCCCCTCCGTAGAGTCCCTTCACGGACATTCCGCTACGCTGAGGAGAAGCAAGAGGTCCCCACCTGCCAATGCAACGACTCACCAGAGCCCCATCCCCAGCCTTTGTCCTACAGCAGATTTTACTTTTCTCTGTGCCCATGTTGGACTCTTATATAGATAACAAATGCCTGATGTGTATGCGAGGAGAGCGCCACTGGCTGAAGCACCGGCTCTGGTTTGCTAAGCTGGCAGCGAGCAGCTCTAGAGAAGCACCTGGCGTGGGCCCTGCCAGAGGGGTTTGTGATCTAGACTGGTGCTTGGCCCAGGGCTGAAGCAATGTGCTTGGTGCAGGTGGCCCTTCTGGAGGTCCCCCTAGACAGAAGCACGTGACAACCCAGACATTGTACAAGTATCATGTCATAAGACATCTGATAAATGGCTCAAAATACCTCGACTCTCTTTGATGTAATACAATGAGATGTCCCTGTGTGCTAATATAATCTGATTATCCTCAGTAGATAACCTGGAGGAATTATCTATTGACTTGTGTGTCAGCAAAATACTAACTTGAAAACAGAATCTACATAGCATTCTCTCATCCCTCACGCTTCGAATTGCTCCTTAGTGAAGATCTCAAGCAAAGACGATAAACTCTCCTGTGGCGAGAAGCTTTCATTTGACTAGCTTGCTATGAAAACTAGGTTACTGATTAGCTTTAATAATACTCGCGACACATTAACTGTGAAGCTCTTCCTATGAGTCAATAATTGTTTGTGGCTCCACTACGTTGTGAATAGGGCGACTCAGTTATATCACTTATGTACATTTACAGAAAACAGTCAACAATCGAGTTAATATAGCGCGATAATCTTATACAGCTCCATCTAACACATTCCAATATGATTATAATAGCGCACACAGATTACACACACCACACTATGTCGCTTCACACACGTCTATATATGGTACAAAGGACGTTCTCTTTGCCTCACTTTTTTCTCGAATGAGCCTGAGACTCATATTCTCTTCAATAACTACAAAATTGTTGTTGTATAGGTCCCTCATGATCCTGTGAAATGATAGAGGACTATTTGGAGAGATAGGCCTGACATAGCACAAGAGTGATAGGACAATGTATACAAATTCAGGAATGTTATTTTATGATCGGATATAGAGAAACTATATTACAAATCTAACAGAAAAGGTTAGGAAAACTATACTAGATGTTAAAATTATAGATTTTATAATTATATATAGGTAAATATAAGTATTAGTTTGCATGGTATTACTATTAATGCGAGGAACTTTAGTAGTGTTAAAGGTCTAGATTGTTAATTATTATATAACTTTATAAATTATTGAGTAATATAAGAGCTATGAATATATGAAAAATGGAGTGAGAAATGACAGAGAAATTCTTGTTTGTCACACCCCAACTAATTCCCAACCTGCTCGCAATACAGAAAATTGAAATCAGAGCTTCCATCAGAAAGAAGTCTTTGTCTCTGTATAGTTCTGCATTAAGACTCTGGATGCTAAGTGTCTTCACATTCCCCCAAGGCTTAAGACCTTCTATTGATTGAGGAACGATGACCCTTCCAGAAGACACTTGCCGCCAGGATCACTGGTCTGGAAAGGCTGGGAGCAGCCCAGAGCCCGATTGTTGCCCCCACAGCTCTCCGAGCCTCCTACAAGCAGAATTTCATTCGACGTAGCATGCCGCACCACACTACCCTGCGCTTCACGAAGCGGCCCATGCCTTCCCCGACCTTCAAAGACCTTTCTGCGCGCCCGACGACGCTGGGCGAGCCAAGCCCGCTCCGGGTCGGTAGCTGAGTAAGCTTGACCTCCTGGCAGGTTCAGACAAGAAGTCCACTTTGTGCCCTGTCGCACCAGCAGCCGCTTAGGTCTTGCAGGGATTCCCTGCCGCCTGACAGGCTCACATAGTCTCATTCTCGCAGGCCAGCCCTGAGGGCCTCATTGTGGCCCACAAGAGCGCGAACAAGTCGCAGAACTGCACTAACATGACGTCGTTTAGGCATGGAGTTTCCACTCTTGTAGAGGAGGACGCGCGTCTCTATGCGAGCTGGCAGCTCATTGTCCGCAAAGCCAAGAGTTCTGCCAAACTGGTCAGAGCGACAATCGCCTTTTGCCCCTATAGAGCACTTATATCCAACCAGCCCACTCTTTCTCCCGAGCCTCGACCTGATTGAACGACACCCTTCTGTGCAGTGCCCGGACCTGCCCTACCACAGGTGCCCATCAGCCGTGCATGGCTTGCAGAACAAGACCTGAGATCATCGTTGATATAGTGAAAGATAACAGACTCTTTGAAGCGTGCGTGCGTGGAGCGTAGAAGCGCGAGACCATGCGTCTTCATCTCTTGTCGTCTCAGCCCCAGACCACCAAGCCTACACCAGCAATGCCACAACACTAGTCACCAAAGCGACAGAGTCTCGTCTGTGTTGCGACTTCTAGCTTTGCCTCTAGGCTCGCGTGACTTCTGAAGAACTGTGCAGTCGCTGACAGAGAGGCACACGACTTGCGCATGTACAGCCAATATCGCATCTCCTTTCCAGAACTCCAAGTCACAATCCAACTCCAAAGTTTCTTGACTTTTAATGGGTCCCAGCTGAGGACGACGATCTGATGAAAGTGTCCGCCAGGCCCCATGCCAGAGCAGAGATACTGCAGCGAGGTGGGGATGACGGGAGGTGGGACAAAGAGAATCCAATTCTTGTTGCCCTGGCACCAGCGAGGGTCTGTTGCCACTCAGAGGGGGCTTGGAGGTAGGACGACCTGTGCTGAGGCCCCTTGGGGCGCTCCTGCACAGGCTGTCGCGCGAGGCGCGAGGGCGTGGCACGGTTGTCAGGCCCCTTGTTTGCTGTGCTGCTCAGCATCCCCCCCTAGCCCACATCCCAGTGCCTCAAGATCTGCTGGAAGAGTCCCTGGGGAGGCCTCTCAAGCATATTTGCCCTGGGGCTCCTTCATGCTCCCTGCAGGACTGCAGGTTTTTCAAAGACTTTGCTTTGGCTTTTGCCTTGGAGTTCTCTGAGAGCTTTTGCAATATGGCCTCCCATTATCTCGTAATTAGTCCCTGGAGAGGCTTTGTCAATAAACAACACTCAGTGGGTCATTACAACTTCAGGTACTTTCATATTGAAGACTTGGTGTTTCCCTTTGATTACAGACCTCTGTTAGAGTTGTGTGCAATCATGGCCCCAATTATCTGCTTTAACGTATCCCTGGAGAGCTTTGTACTGACACTCATGGGCTCATTAATGCCTGAGATACTCAAGGTTTTTAAGGTATTTTATGGATTTAAGAATACTTTTAGGAACTTTTAAAGATTTTCCTTTCACACTGAGTGTCAAAAGAGGTTTTTCGTCCATCCTGGCCTCCAGTTCTCTCCTCTGGAGGGTCCATGAGGAGCCTGTGTTGGGTATCTTCACCCCTCTGCTTTTACACAAAGATGAATGGAAAGAATTTTGTAAGACTCTAAAAGCCATCCAAACAAATAGTGGAACAATTAACAATACAACAAAACAACCACTAAAGAAGAAAGGAGCCTAAAAATTTTTATGGGAAGTTCTTTGCTCAATTGGAAATCATCTTGTCCCGGCGTTTCCCCTCTTCAGGTTCCTTGTGTACACCAACCTCCTTGTGGAGGACAGTACAGTATGAAAAGGCAGAAAGAGACCTTCTACATGTAAACTGCCATAATCCCAAAAACATCCCTTGTCTATAAGGACTCGCCAGCCAAATCCAAAACACAACCCACACCACCACAGTGTAACGAAATTACTCACCAATGCAATCTGAATTCTTGTTTACCATGTAGAATATAAAACAAAACAGTTTTTCTTTGAATACGTGGGCATTTTAATAATCCTACAAAAAATTATCAAATGATTAATAAAAAAGCTTCCAAGGAAAAAAAATAAAGCATCAATAATGTTTGAAGCAAGCCCAAAACAGTAGCGTGGATCAATAGTCACTTCTCTCTATTATGACTTATTGTTACTAATCCTTCTCTAACCACGTCTTAACCCCGTTAATATAGCGAACCAGAGAGTGTGTATATATGGAAGACCTGCACATCTTTAGAGTAAAATTTTTCTCTCCCACTATGAACGCGCCTCTTTTTAACCCTTCATTCCTATTGCCTAAGTAATACTATCTATGTACGTATCTTTGATCTCTTAGGTCTCGAAGATGGCTTCATAAGCAATGTACACTATGCCCCAGAATCTAACACAGCCATGCCCATGTTAACCCAACGTGAGTAAAAATCGTCTTTCCTCGTGCAGTCTCGTCAATATGTCGCATCGTTCTATATCTGATACTCCTCTTAGATCTGAGAGCCCATGACCATCGATCAATGGTGAAGGCTGCGCCCTTAACATTTCACACTCAAAATAATAATTGATTTTTAATGTGTGATACCATTTTTTGCCCAAAATTAACCCCCCTTGATACAGCCCTAGCACCCAGAATATGATACAGACAGAATATGTCCTCGTAAAGCTATTTTCACGCAGGACAAGACATCACAAAGCTAGGTCCCCAAACTGGGGCTAACCATCTTAATCACCAGAGAACATAAATTCTCTAAAGACCATCGTCTCCTTGAATATAACAATTGCGCACATACCATATCTCCTAGCGCTAATAAACTTGCGCAATAATTTATCCATTTCTCCATACCCACGCAAAAACCATACTTCTCCCGTTTTAATGGGACTGTGAAGCCTATTTCCGTATCTCACCGAGCTTAGATGAACCTGAGTTGTATTGTCAATTCCAATTCTATCACTAAGAATGTCCTACTCCAATATTAGGTACAATAGAGTCATTTATCTATTTGAATATAGATTACGTTTAGATAAGTCACTTCCTTTCCCACCATTCCCACAGAGGATTGATTTGAGTGGAATGTAAAGTGTGACAGACAAAGCAAAATAAGTTCGTAAAAAATATATTTATATAGGAAATAAAATGCGTGATGGTGATGACATGAGACGTGTAAAGCAAACATGCGCTGCTAACTCATTGTAGCTCAGTTAAAAACAAAGTAAGTACTTAAATATACCATATTGTCATTATCAAACTCACTCTACACTACAGATTCTTTATGAAATTCCCAACCGTTCTAAACCAGCAATGGCTCATTATACCTCTCACACATTGTACATAGACTTAGTAGACGGAGAACCACAAAATTCTCCACAACGAGAGCTTTTACAGAAGAAAAAAAACTATTAGACACAGCTAAACCTCTCTTCGCCTAAACTAACAATCTGTTCTCTTGGTCATCCTTTATCCTTAGAGCAAACTTTATCTTTGGAGATGGATGAAAGGTACGTATGGTTGCTCTGTGTACATCCAAACTGTCTTCTGGGAGAAGAATAGAGCTTGGAGCAGATATATCATATTGATCTAGAAAATTCTCAGTAGTTGACAGGAGGGTTCCTTAAAAAAACTATTGATACATGGATTTATATCAACCATTGTATGCTCATGAAGTGAGCCCAACTGACATAGATAACAGCCATGATTTTTCAGTGTTTTGTGTATGATACGAGCCTTGATCCCATAGAGATAGACAACTTTTCCACGGGAGATGGTATTACTGCCACAGCATGGCCCAGTTGTATGAATTTGAAATTTGGTACTTATCGATCGTTGGGGGATCCACTCCACTGGCATCTGACAATAGTATATCTGAAGGTTCGTTCAAGTGGTGAAGAGAATAAGAGAAAAGATGAGACACTAAGAGGAAGCGAGAGAACTTTCCAAGATATGAAAGGTCACGTGACTGCTCTTTGTTGGTACTACCTTTAGCCACAATCAGCTTCCGTTGCCGTTTTCCAACTGAGGATTTTCCAAAGTCCTAGGCCATTTGACTGTCCAGTCCTAAGACGTGTGGCCATTGCCATCAGGACCATCTGAACAGTACTTGAAAAAGGCAGGATAGTTCGAGAAGTAATGTATCCCTATGAGTATAAAGTAAATTTCACTGACTCTAGAGCGTGAGTTAGAAATCCTTTCAACACTGTATCTTGTGATGTAAATAAGAGAAGTCTGCAATGAAAATCTTGTTATGAAAATTGGCAGAGCCATGGCGGCAACACCATTATTCGGATAGCAAACTGTGAGGTCCCTCTTCGAGTTAGGAAAAAGGTTGTTAAAATTAGACTCCGACTAAGTATCGTAACCCAAAAAAGAAGTTCAGTCCTAAAATGGAGTGTTCTAAGCTGAGCACGATTCGTCAGCAGACGTTAATATTAAATGTCCTGAGAACCCACATAAGATTTTTATTAGGAAATCCTAAGCTTCAAAATGTATTAAATTTTCAATATAATCATATCTTTTGATATCAAATATATATGTGCATGATTCAGTCTGAATTAGAGCATCCATATACTCTCCTTTCTACTTTTGGTACATTCTGCGTCTCTCATTTTAAGCTCTTTTCTTCACAGGTATAGAAGCCTATCCGTTGTTAAACACCCCAAGTATTCTATAGTAAATTGGAGACATGGTGTGGGCAATTTATTGGTTTAAAAAAACCCCCACATAGCAAAAAATAGGGACAAATAGAATGTCTATTCTTATGGTTTACCATCCGAATCACCCACACATATTGTAAATTACTCTAAATTTATATTATCCAGTTATTAGAAACCAAATATTTCACTACCTCATCAATGAAAAGGAACAAGTCTCCCATTAATCTTTTAAAGACAAAACAATGCGCGAATCTTGCATGGTTCGCCATCTGGGCACAATCCAAATTACCGGATGTCTACTGTAAATCTATCCTAATCAGTCAGCAAAACCCTTCGAGCTGAACCTTCGTATAGAAGCTGACACAGGGAGCACTGAATGCCAGGTGCAGCTCTATCTTAGCGAAAGGTGCCAAATGTCACTATTGTCAGGTGAGCAAAGCCCTAACAACCTCTGTTGTGTTACCCTGATCTCTCTGAGACCAGAAAAAGGTAAACAGTAAAGCTAATTACAAAATGTGGCGAAAAGACATGCATAAAGGGAGCAGGTAATCAACTGGTATGATATATATACAAAGACTTATGTAGCAGAGAGTGAATCAAAAACAAGCTAACAACAGTGTGCGAGGAAGTCGAGGAAACAGTAAGGCATGCATATTGCAGTCCTAAGAGGATCCGAGGAAGATAAGGGGGAGAAGCAAAAACAAAACAGATGCATATTATACACTTGAGTGCCACTAATTCTTTAAAGGAGAGAAATTACAATAAAAACTCTAAGAAACAGAACATTAAGCGCCCATTATCTTTAGTAGGTGAAACAGAAACCCCTGGAAACGAATTAAGGTGTTGGGCGCAGATAGACTAACTGACATTAAGTCTAGGCAAAAACAGATAATAACGATGTTGCATATGAATGGATAACTTCTAACAAGCTCACTACATAAACGATTGTAGCTAATCTAATATTCCATTCCCCAGGTTTGGAAACTCGACTCGAACCATCTCTAGTTTGAGAAAGGACTACACAGAAATCTGGCTGACTCAAATTTACAAGGCCAAAGTGGCTACAAAACTTCCCACATCGCTGCTTTGCACTGGCCCCTGGACCATGCAAGCCAACAGTACCTATTCAGAATATGCCTTCCTATAGAATAATGTCCCATCAAGAGAACTCCAACAATGACGTTGATCTCTACAAAGTAGATGTGCAATTGCAATCACACGGAGAATAATACTGAGCATAACTGCGCGTTCCCCAAGGTGGTATACATAATTGGCGTCCCTTCAATACTTTTTCTCACAGATGTGCTCCCTACATATGTACCTATCATTAGTCTCCCACTAGGAGAAAGCCAAGCCAACCCAGCAATCGGCAGTCTCCCCGTGTCTAGCGTAGCTCATTGTTAAAGCAAGAACGACCGATAGGCCAACCCCAAACAAAGCATCAAATGAACAAGCAGCTAGATCTCTCGTGATCCATCCTGGGTGCCAGGTTTCTCTCGAGCGGACGCAACCCTGCAAGATATATTAAATAATATCTGAATGTTTCCAAACATACATTCAAGTCTTACAGACCATATTGTGCCTCTGGTAGATATAAGTATATTGTTGACGGCAATTATCTATAGCACATAAAGGGAACAGAGAGTCCTTATTCCAAAGTGCCCGCGAGGACGATGCTGAAAGTCATAGAGCAAACTACAAGATGATACTGTATAAAATCCAGACCGAGGCCTGGATGCTGATCCTAACCAAGTCTTTTAGATCTATGAACTTAGCCAAATCCTAAGAAGTACTACCACAGAAATTTGCGAATAGGTGAATGATTCCGAGAAAATTGAGTTAAGGCCGATGAATTAACCTGGTTACATTAACATTCTGTACGATTCCCATTTCCGTCCATAAACAAAGACAGAGGCCCCAGAAGCCCTAGTGTTTCTCCCCCCAGGGGCACGATGCAGTTGCCTCACTTACCACATTCCAAGGTCGAAGTCAACAAGCTAAGCCATGAGTACTGTATGGTTACGCCCCTCTCAGGAGCCCTATAGCTAGACCCTACCACCTATTTTTCATTTCACCTGTGCGATTCCAAACAGAAGGGCCAGCAGCGAATTCAAACTAATATAGGATCTCTCTTGTCCTCCATCGATGCACCTAAGGTGTCCTAATGCCCCACTTGGTTACACAAATCATAATGATCCATATAATGGTCCATCCGCATGTTTCCACAGGTACCATCACGTTTGTCCCTAATGGTCTATTTCCATGAAGCCCCTCGTGTCACCATGCCCCGTTGGTTCCATGGCGCGAATTACAGATAACGTATTATTATCCGTGCAACACATTTGATTCCCTGTCCACAAACTTTCTCAGCATAGTGTCACAATGGCCCCCTTCCCCTTCCATGAGCCCTGCCGAGCAGGTGCACAATGTTCCTTTGGTCCGTGCGGCTCACTAGTGTCACATATTATCTCTCCATAGATTTCCCATCGGGCTCCTTGTTCCAAGCCACAATGGTCCACATGATCCAGCTTGCAGGATCACAATGAGCTCTCATTCGTGCTACCATGAGGCCCTATAAATACCATATCATATGAGCCTCTTCCGGTTCCACAAATTTAATCCTCTGCTGCGCTTCACACTGCTCTTGGGACCTTTTCAAGTCCCCAATCAAAAGCCAACAATGATTGTCCTTATGTTCTCTAGATGCCCCACATGTTCAATAAATAGCCCTTCCTTTTTTAACCACATCCTTTGAGTACCGCTTTTGTCACTGTCACCTATGATCTACCTTCACCACTACAATGCCCTGCATTTCATAAGGCCCCAAAGTGTCCAAATGGTCTCAATGGTTCCTCAAGACTCCACAGTGTCACAATGGCCCCTTGGATCCATGGTACCCACAGTGTCACAATGATCCCCTTGGTTCCACAAGGGCCTGCAGTGTCACCATGGCCCTTTGGGTCAACAATGCCATGCAGTGTCACAATGGTCTCCATAGGAAGGCAACAAGTCAGTCCCAGTGGTGCCGGGTCAGATGAGAGGCAGTCACCAGAGGCCAAGTCTGGCCAGACTTGACTGAATTGGCAAATTTTTTTGGAGAGAAACCCTTGAATATATGTAATTTTAGAGGTGGATTCCTAATTTCAGCCATGTGAGCCTAGACAAAAAAGACAGTTCTTTTCCATAGGAAGAAAAGCACAGAGCCTCAATGCTTCATGGTCAGATGGGAGTGGCCCTTGGCACGTTTAATTCAGTGGGACCTGTCAGACAGTCCCCAGGAGGCCAAACCAGGCTCCGTCAGGAACCGCCGCTCGTGCAGGAAGTACCAGAGGTCCTGACAGCACTCCGGACACTCCATGAGCAGCGCGAAGCCCTCGGGCACCTCGCCAGGAGCCCCACGATGCCGCGGAAGCCAGGCCATGACACCTTCCACGGCAGCACCAGCTCCAGGGGCACAAGGGCGTCAGCGGGGCTGATGCTGTGCCGTGCCTCAGGCAGCCCCTGCCCGGCCCTGCTGCGGCTCGCCACGGCGCAGCCCGGGGCGCTGCGCGGCCCCCGCTCACTCCACGCTCGCTGCCCTCGCAGCGTTCCGGCTGCCGCCCTGCTGGGCCTCGCCTCAGCCCCACCCGGCACGCCCCACCGGCTCCTCCCGCTGGCCCCGCTCACTCCCCAGCTGCGCCCACCCCAAGATGTGCTCCCGGGACACTCGCTTGATGGCCGCCTGCGAGCCAAGGCCAGCAGCGGGCTGAGCTCGTCGCCCACCGCCCACCACCCGCCACTGCCCTCCCAGCTGTCCCTGTCTCTTATCGGGGCGCCGTCGGCGAGCCGGGTCCCAGAGTAAACACTGCCACAGCCGCCGCTGCCCAGCAGCGGGCCCTCCTGGTAGAGCTGCTCTAGGGGAGGCTTCTCTGCCCGTGCGGGCGGCACCGCGCTGCCGCTCTTCTGCCCAGGGCACCCGCCCGCCCAGCGCCCTGCCGCTTGCTGAGCCGCCCTGGGCTGTGGTGGCTTGGGGCCAGCGGCCGAGCTGGCAAGTGGCGGAGCTCGGAGCGGGGAAGCTGCTGGCCGTGCTGTCGGCCACGGGGCGGGAGCCGGGCGGCAGCGGGGCGGCTGCGGGCAGAACCGCGGCAGGGGCTTCATTCGGGGCCGGGGCCTCGGCCGGGGCTGGGCCAGAGCCCACACCAGGCGCAGCTAAAAGACCACACTGCTTTGCCAGCACCAGAGCCAGCGGCTCTGCCAGCGGTGCCACAGCCAGGATGGAGAGAGCCCGGCCGAGGCGGAACCACGGTGGGCCAGGCAGGGGCGGGCACAGGGCGGCCCCGCCGAGGGGCGCCTTGTGGGACGCGGCATCAGCCGGGCTGGGAGGGGCGGAACACGGACGGCACAGCACGGCACAGGATGGGAATAGAGTGAGTGTGAGAGGGAGAAGGGGATGCAGAGCAAGTGAAAAGTCGAGCAGAAAACCAATCAAGAGAACGCTGCTGCTGCTGCTGCTGCTGCTGCTGCTGCTGCAGAGCCGCCGGAGCTCGCGGCCATTCCTCCATTGCTCCCGTGAATCCAACGGAGCCGCCGCGCACTCCAAGGAACAAAAGAGAGAAACAAACAAATCACACCCCAAAGTCACTCCTATTAGAGAAGTAACCAAATAAACCCATGTAGCAATAATGAAGAATATTGGCTTATGGCTTCTTTCTTTGCATGAGATGAAGCGTTTCATGGGGAAGAATTGCCTCTTGTGACAATTTTGCCAGAGTGGACAGGACCAGAGCATTTAATTTTCAAGTAGAAAAGGGAAATCGTTTCAGTAATGTCATCTCTTTTCATCCTCTGTTGACACAGTTGCAGGCTGCCAAAAAGCATGGTCTGCAGTGTGGAACTTGGGGCCAAGTTTCTTTTTCTGCCAGAGGATGAGGAGG
>NDFG01001818.1:0-36733 GCA_002167245.1 Sporophila hypoxantha
TTTTAGAAACAAACTGCCTGTGTGGATGATAATAAAGAGTGGATGCCAGGGAGAGACTGTCCAGAAACTGCCAAGTTGAAGACACTGCTCTTCTGGAGCCTGGATGTCCCTGGGAGCACAGGGCCAGCAGGAGTGCTCCTGAAGGCAGGAATATCAAGCTGGCCAGTTCTGGGGCAGGGCACAGCAGTGCCATGCTGCTCGCTGGCCCTTGGTCCCTGTGCCCATGCCAGGCTGTGGGAGCAGCTCTGCCAGGCAGCTGAAGGTGCCTGAGCTGCTCCTGCCTTCATGTGGCCTTGGGGTCCTTTCTATCCAATGTCCCTATTGCCAATACAATATTTCTTTTCCTTTCCTATCCCCCCATTTTTTTTTCTCAAGTGATGCAATTGCCAGCAAACACTAGAGAAAGATCTACAGCGTGTCTCTTCCAGCTGGAGCTCCTGTAGTGCTGGCTGTAGCCTCTCTGGTTACTGAACTTCCAAATCCTCCAAAGAAACTCAATGATTTTATACAAACAATTTCCTTGTGCCTGAAAATACAGGATTTGCCAGAGCTCTTTCAGGGCTCAGCASCCAGGAGGATGGCAGCAGGAGCAGGAATTGCTGGGGCAAACACGCTGAGCCCTGCAGAGCCCAAGGTGAGCTGGAGCCACACGTCCCTGGGCTCCAGGGCTCTGGGCTGAGGGCCTGGGGGCTTTGCCACCATCTGCAGGCAAGAGCTGGGCTGGCACCAGTGGGCGAGCTATCCACTGTCAGAAAAACCATCTGGACAAAATTAACCTGTCAAAACACTCTGAGTGCACAACTCTCCCTGTGTGATGGTGCCCAYCAGCCTGGCACTGGATCTGCCCTTGGCTCCTGCAGTGGCACTGCTCAGACCAGGCTGCCTCCATCACTGACACACAACTGCACATTTCCACCTGCAGACAGGGCTGATTGCACCTTCAGCCTATGGAAAGGAAGGTAAGAGCCAAGGGGGAAAGGTGCCGTGCTGGAGCCACTTCATTCATTGCTGTCCCAAGGTTTCAGGTGTGTGCAAATGGCTGCAGAGAAAWATCAGCCTGAGGTCTGTTCCTMRTCCTGGAGGGGAGCTGTTTGCAGGATTAGGGCATATTTGGACATGGCAGAAGTGGGATTCCTGAACAAAGGGCTGGGGGAGGTGAGTCCCTGCGCTGCTGCCACCGCTCCCACCACAGAGGGATTCCAGATTCACTGCCTACCTGCCTGCGGGAGTAAAACTGTCCAGACCCACTGCCCAGAGCTCCACACTTCCATTTTAGGAGCTGCTGGAAACAGGGTGAGCCTTTCTAATCCCCTGCTTTCCCAGCAGAGCGGGGAGGTGGGCTGGGAGCAGGCTGCTGCCTGCGGGGGCAGGAGAGCCCCGGTGCTGCTGGGCACAGCGGTGCCACAGCGAGGAGCTGCTCCTGGAAGAGAGAGATCCTCCTTCACTGGCAATCTGTTATAAATGACAAGGAAAACCCCACAGGAATGGATTTTTGTGAGTCATTGCCCTTCAGGGAAGTTCAATACTGGGAAACACAAGAAAAACCTGTGGCTGTTTCAATCACTGGCATGATAAGGGGGTCTGACCCCGGTTTCTTCTACTTGGTACTAAATGAGCATCACCTGAGCTCTGAGGGGAAGCTCTGGGTGCTGGCACCACCTGCCTGGGCAGCCAGGAGTGAAACTCGCACACAGGACAGGAGCATTCGGCTTTTTCCGCTGGAGAGAGTTGAACTGACTCACACTAATGGGGGTTTTGGCACGATGAGGTCTGTGCTTGAGTTGTTTTTAATAAGCTCGAAGTTTCATTTCACATGATTGTTTTGGTTTATTTTCCTTCAATTTTATACTAAGAACGGTGCTAGATACTTCTGCTTCACATTTTCCTTTAAATGATGTGGTAATAACGTTGTGAATGCAGTACATTACATGGACATGGTCATTTGGATAGCACAAAATCCAATTTGGTACAAATGGCAGTGTAGGAACAAGGAAGAGGCATCCCCGTGGTGGCCACTGGAGACCTCATCCCCTCATCATTCCCACCCTGGCCAGCCCCAGCCCTGCTCCCTGCGCCGGTGGAGCTGAGGTGAGAGCGAAACCGGTGCTGGGGGAGCTTCACTGGGGACAGGGAGGGAAGGGAAGTGACTCTGTCACCGCGGGGCTGAGTCACCAGAGGGGCCACCCGTGCCCAGCCAGGCCAGCGGGCAGCTGTGCCTGCCAGCACCCAGCCATGGGGAGCAGGGACAGACAGACATGACTGCTGGCCTGCCAGCACCCAGCCATGGGGAGCAGGGAACAGACAGACAGACTGCTGGCCTGCCCAGCACCCAGCCATGGGGAGGCAGGGACAGACAGACAGACTGCGGCCTCTCCAGCACCCAGCCATGGGGAGGCAGGGACAGACTAAGACAGACTGCTGCCTGGCTGAGCAGGGACAGGCCAGACAAGACTCCGGCCTGGCCGAGCAGGGACAGCAGGCTGCCTGGCCTGCCCCAGCACCCAGCGCTTGGGAAGCAGGGACAAGACAGACAGACTGCTGGCCTGGCTGAGCAGGGACAGACAGACAGACTGCTGGCTGCCAGCACCCAGCCATGGGGAGCAGGGACAGACAGACAGACCTTGCGGCCCTGGCCGAGCAGGGACAAGGCAGGCTGCTGGCCTGCCCAGCACTCCAGCCTGGGCGAGCAGGGATCAGAACAGACAGACTGCCGGCCTGGCCAGCACCCAGCCCATTGGGGAGCGCAGGACAGACAGACAGACTGCCGGCCTGGCCAGCACCCAGCCATGGGGAGGCAGGGACATGACCAGGCTGCTGGCCTGCCCAGCACCCACTTAGGGGAGCAGGGACAGACAGGCTGTGGCGCTGCCCAGCACCGTCGAGCCTGGGGAAAGACAGACTGTATATGTGTCTGTTGGATGGCCGAAGCAGGGACAGACCAGACAGTACTGCTGGCCTGCCCCAGCACCTTGGAGCGACGGGGACACGACAGACAGGGCTGCTGCCTGCCCAGCAAAGAGGCAAGGGAGACACCAGACAGGCTGCTGGCCTGTCCCAGCAACCCCAGCCAAATCGGGGGAGCAGGGACAGACAGACAGATGCTGGACCTGCCCAGCACCAGACTCACCAATGGGGAGCAAGGGAACGAGACAGACAGGCTTGGGTGCCTGGACCGAGCAGGACAGACAGACAGGCTGCCAGGCCTGGCCGGCAGGGAGCACACACACGCAACTGCTGGCACACCTGGCTCTCGGATGGAGCAGCACCAGGACCGAGAGGGCTGCACCCTTATGCAGGGCTGGGCAGCAGCCAGGAGGAAAGCTGCAGCAGCTGAGGCCGAGCGGCTGGGAAGCGGGAGCGGAAGCCGGGAGCAGCACCCAGGCAACGCCTTTCCTCCGCTGGGAATAGCGCTGCCCTCAGCAGGAAACGCCCGGGGCTCTCCGGGCCTCTCAGGACCGGGCCAGCGGCTGGGCTTGCCCCGGAGGAGGCTGGAGCAGCCCGGCGGACAGCGGCGGCTCTTGGGGAGCAGGGCTGGCTGTGTCACAACCACACACCCTGTCACAGGATGGCTCTCGTGGCTGAGGAAGGGACCTGCAGTGAGCCGGGGTGCAGGACCGTGCCCACCGCCGGGCCACAGGCCTGCTCCCACACGCGACACCGTTGGGGATTTCTGCCTCACAGGCTCATTCAGTCCTTTTAAGTGGTAAATAGATTGCCTGGAAATTAGGGCAAGGATGGAACAGCTGACGTTGAATCCTGGTTTCTGTCTCCATCCCCTGCTGAATGTGATGCCGGGGAGGAGCAGCATCCTGCGAGGGTGTGCAGCTGCCAGCCCCCTGCAGGCATCCCTCAGCACCCCCAGCCCTACCGCCCCAGGGAGCTGTTGGGCATCGGCTTACCAGGTGGGGCAGAAGGACAGAGCCTGGCTGGAAGCGCAGGGCCCAGGCACAGGGGCAGTGGAGGTGCCTCGGGTGTGACTGCTGGCAGAGCAAAGCTCAGCCCGAGCTGTGGGGTCCACCTCTGTAAACCGCCTGTGCTCCCCTCCACCTGCAAATCAACAATGTTTGCCCAAGGCACAGCCTATCTCACCCAAAACTCAGCCCAGGGTGGAGTCCCGCAAGTGGCATCCGGGACAGTGGACATGGGGGGGCTGCCAGGATACGAGCCAGGCTGGGCTCAGGTTTTGTGATTGACCCTTTGGGTGCTGGGGGCGCTCACAGTGACCAGGCACAGGCACCCGCAAACAGCACTCAGCACAGGCACCCCAAAACAGGCACTGGCGCCACACGCAGCCAGCACCTCCAAACAGGCACCCCAAGCACAGGACACCCCAACCAGACACCCCGACCAGACCCAGACAGGCACCGCAGCAGACAGCCCCCAGCACAGACACCCCAGCACAGACACGCCCAGCACATGACACTCCCTCCAGCCGAAGGATTAGCTTGGCACAGGGCTCGTCCATGGCACAGCCTGGCGCCGGAGGGCTGCACGGCAAGCGGGGTCAGCGCCCTGTAGGTGAGAAACACCGAGCAGCACCGGGCGTAAGGAAACGGGCCGCGTTCCGGTGAGGAGCCGGTGCCAAAAGTGTTATTTATTTGGCCAGAGTTTTTGTTTTGCTCAGCTCCAGCAAATGAAGCAAACCCTTCCTGCCCACCGTTCCGCGGCAACGGAGCCCGCTGGCACGGCTCTTGCACCTTTTAGCGCGTTGCGGGGCTTGGCGAGGGGCCTCACTTCACGCGCTCCGCGGGCCGGAGCTCGCCTTGACGTGGGCAGGAAGGTGACGGCTGCTTGCCCCGGGCAGGTGCCGGTGCACCGCAGATGTGTCGCGAGCCGCGGAGCGCTTCGCCGGGGCTTGTCCAGGGCGGCTCCGGAGCCGCGTGGAATCACGGGCTGGCTTGGGGAAGGCGGAGAAGCGCGGCGGCGATGGGGACAGGCGGGGGGGAGGCTTGCAGATGCAGAGCCCCGGGGGAGCGGGGGCCGTGCTGGAGAAGCTCCCTGCGGACGGACCGCTGCTGACGGCTGGCACCGGCGGACGCCCCGGCCAGCTCATGCTCGCCCCAAGCCGCAATGCCATGATCCACACGCAAGCCCCGGGAAGGGAGGCGAGGGTAAGCTTGCGGCCGCCTTCCCGGCCCCGAGCCAGGGATTTCCTGAGCAGGGCGGTGCCCGGGCGCCGGGGGGTGCGGCGCCTGCCCGAAGCACGGCGGCTCCGCTGCCCGGCCGGCCCCGCAGCCGGCCGGGAATCGCATCCCTCTGTCAGTCGACCGCCGGGGCCTGGCCGTGAGCAGCTGCAGAGCTGCCGGCCCCAAGGCATTTCCTGCGGGAGCCACACACCCACAGACTGCGGCGGGGCGGGAAGGGGATCCGGGCCGGGCAGGGCCTTGCCGCCGTTCCGGGCCCGAGCCATTTCAGCTCCGAGAAGGGCTCCTTCAACGTGAGGGAACGGGGAACATTCAAAACCAGAGCGGTTGACAGCCGGCAAGTCAGAAACGCCTGCCAGGAAAGCACACATAGTTTTCCCAGTCTGTTCACGTGCGTTTTCCCCCAGAGATGCGTCCAGCGTGGAAGAAAAAAAACCAAAAGACAACTTTTTAGGGGGCTTTAAACTTCTGCAGCTGAGAGATGCCAGCAGCCCCTGCCCCATCGCCCTGCCTTATACTGCCGTGCAGGGGACCCATGACTATCCTGCCTGCCTGTGGCAGCAGGAGCGGGCGCCGCACCGCAGAGCCCAGCAGAGCCCGCAGAGCGAGAAGCGAGAGCGCTGCAGAGAGCCGCGCAGAAGCGCGCGCAGAGCCCGCAGAGCAAGAGAGCAGAGCCCCAATTGGCAAGAGACCCCGCGAGAGCCCGCAGAGCGCCGCAGAGCCCCGGCAGAGCCTCGCAGAGCCCCGCAGAAAGACCCCGCAAGAAGCCCCGCAAGGCGCGAGAGCAGTAGCCTCAAGAGCTCCGCAGAGCCCGCAGAGCCCGCAGAAGCCCGCGCAGAGTCCCACAGAGCTCGCAGAGCTCCCGCAGGAGCCCCGCAGAGCCCCGTGCAGAGCATAACTGAAGAGCCCCGCAGAGTCCCACAGACCTCGCAGAGTCTTCCGCAGAGGCCCGCAGCAAGCCCTCAGAGCTCCGCAGAGCCGCACACAGAGCCTCGCAGAGCCCCACAGAGCGCCGCAAAAGCCCAACTCACGAGCCGCCACAGAGCCCCGCAGAGACCGAGAGCCAGAGCCCCCGCAGAGCCCGCAGAGCCGAAGAGCAGAGCCCCTCAAGCCCCACAGAGTCCCACAGAGCCCCGCAGAGCCCCGCAGAGCCCCCGCAGAGCGCGAGAGCAGAGCCCCTCAGAGCCCCTCAGAGCCCCGCAGAGCCCTGCAGAGCCCCGCAGAGCCGCAGAGCCGAGAGCAGAGGCGTCTGTTGTGAGCAGGAGCCGCTCCGCCGCTCCCCCGCCCCGCTGCCGTGACCCACGCGTCCCTGCGGGCCAGGAAACAGGTGGATAACAGTTGTGCACACCAGAGTGAAGATTTACCCTGGAGGCCGTGCAATTGTGTTTCCCTCGCCCTGGTGTCAGCGCAAGGATAAGGGCAGCGCAGGCAGCAAGGTGCTGCAGGGCAGTGTGGGACCAGGTGCTGCCTCCTTCCCGGGGAAAGCCCAGCCCTGTACCCTTACGCTCACCCACCAGACAGGCTCAAGGAAGCTGGCTGGGGGCTGCAGGAAAAGCAATCCTGGAAACCGAGGTATTAACTGCTGTGGCTCAAACCCAAGGCCCGTGGGAGGCCCAGCCCGCGGGGTAGGAGCCAGCCACCCCTCCCAGGAAGAGCCAGAGGGATCAGCACAACAGCTCCCGTGCTGCTGGGATGGAGCAGAGCCTGCTACAAGGCCCAGGGTGCCATTCCCCAAGATCTGTGTCTGCCCTTGGCAAGGCTGGGTTCAGAAAAACCACAGAGAGCCCCGTGCCCCAGCCCAGCCGGTGCCCACCACGGGCCAGAGCTAAGAGGGAACAGAGGGGACAGAGGGGACAGCGGGGACGTGCTGGCCGCACCCAGTGGGCCAGCACGCAGGAAGCTTGCTGGCAGTGTGGGGAGCAGACCGTTACAAATGCCTGATGTGTCTGCTCCCCCTGGGACGTGCCCTGCCTGCTGGGAGGGACCAGGGGGTTGAGAGCACGAAGGAGCACACGGCTCTGCTGCCTCGGTGCAGCCAAAGGTTGCTGGATAACAATGCAGCTGGTGGGGCTGGAGCACCACCCAGAAGCGTTCTCGCGTCCCCGTGGAAAGGGGTGGTCAGGGTCTGCTCTGCTGAGCCAATCAGCAGCCGTGTGAAGGAGGGGCAAAGCTCGTGCAAACCCTCTGTGTGGGAGCCTGCAAGCTAACAGCGCCCAGCCTGCATCTGGGGCAGGAAGGAGATTCAGAGTCTAATCTTTATCTAGAACCAAACTGAACAAATCTGAGGTCTCAAACTTCATCTGGCTCAATTCAGAAGCCAGTCAGTGAGAAAGGAAGTGGGAATTTTCTGCCCGGAATGCAGCGGGCGAGGCAGACCGGGGCAGCACAGGATGCAAGAGGGCTCGGAAGCTAACACGCCCCTGCTCAACAGCACAGCATCTGCTCTCTGACCCCGCGAGCTCGGATTGCCGGTGGAGCCGCTGCAGCATCCTCCCCTGCGGGATTTCCCTGCTCTACTACCTGCCTGCGAGAGCTCACCCTGGCCACAGACCTAGGTGGGCGCACGCTCCCCCAACGGCGCCTCCGGGGAGCTGAGCCCCGTGATCCGGGGCTGGAGGGTGGGGACGGGCTCCTGCAAACCGACAGTTTCGAGAACTGTTTGCTCAAGGGCTCGTGACTGAGGCTCAGGTGCTCCGGGCAGTGGAGCAAGCCCCGTCCCGTGTCTCTTCTGTAGTCTCTCTATCTTCTGGTTCTCGTGGGCGTCTAGCCATCTTGCTACCGCTGTCTGGGGAGGGGCGGAGGTCCGCTCCCTCTGCCTGGGCTGCTTCGCAACCCCGCTAAGCACCCCAGGGCAGCGGCTCCCGCTTGCCGAGACAGAGATCCGCCGGCAGAAACAGCGGCGTCCACTCCATCCTTCCACCTCCTGTTGACTCTCCCCATAAACTCCCTCTGCTCCCGCCCCTTCCCCCAAAAGCTCTTTTGTTGCAGGCTCTGCGAGGAAGCAGACCATTCTGAAAAATAAACCTCTCTCTGCTTTGATCTCTGGTTTATGGGCACGCACTGTTTATAGCTCCGTGTGTACGACTTGACACCTTTCCCACCTGCGGCCCGCAGCAACTGCTTCTTATCAACAGCACTTATGATATAACAGGGCGGCAGGAGGGGGACCTGGAGGTCCCCAGGCCCCCCCACACCCGCTGCCGCTGCCCTCCCCAGGCGGGAGGGAGACAGGCTGGTGGTCCTCCGCAATGTGATAATTGGCATCAGCCCGTCCACTGGGAGATTCTATCTCCACAGGCAAAGGTGGGAGGTGTCCTCATAGTTGATGCATCCCCTTCCCACAGGATTAAGCCTCCTTTTGACCGCGTCCCTCTGCACGGCCCAGGACACCACAGGGCTTCCGTGCCTGTGGTGGTGACCTGTGGATACACACTTGGGGCAGTTGGGGAGGGAAAGGCCAGGAAAGACCCAGAATCTGCTCTAACTCTGACTAGAGGTTGATGTTGGAGCAGGTGTCACCCACCTGGCTGTGGGACGGGCATGAAGGCACCACAGCCGGCCGTGGTCAGCCACTGGGGCACCCAGCGGGGCTGTCACCTGTGAGGGCCTGGGGGAACAAGCTTCAGGGCCGGGGGCTTTTGCTTCGGCTCACCACAAGCAGGGATTTCTGATCAGTGCTGTGCAAGCCAGTCCTGGTGTGCGTGTGGCACAGAGGGGACAACCGGGGCCCGTGCAGAGCCATCCTGTGGTGCTGTGCACAGAGGGGAACACCGGGGCAAGCCCTGAGCCTGCTGTGAGCCCTGTGGGAGGGGAGGGCACTCACTGTGCCTGCTGCACCGAGCCTTCTGCTGCTCGTGCAAGCCTGCAAAAGGGCAGAGACGTTGCAAAATAAAATGTCTGTATAACAAACAATGTCAAGTCTGGGCTGCGCCCTTACAACGTCTTTTTATCAGGCTGGGCCCTCAAAACATCCCGACAGGGCATTCTGCTGACTATGGCAACAGGGAGCCCAATGCAGGTCCCTGGGGTAGCCCACGCTGCTCCGCCCTCATCACCCACCCAGCAGGGCCTGGGCACTGCACCCGCCCTGCCTGAGCCCACCACGGGAGCCCCGGTGCCCCCTGTGTCCCCACCCCCCCTCCCAGTGACCCCAGGCAGCTGCTGCCCCCGCCCGTGCTGCTGAGGTGGCCCGCCAGGTGCCACTCCTGGCCCTGACCCACCTGTCACCCCTTCTCCAGCATCCCATCGGGTGTCCCTCTGCCCACTCTGCTCAGCTGGCACCTGCAGAGCAAGTACAAGTGACACACCCAAATTCCCCCCTGTACACACCCAGCTCGGCTGGCTTGCACAGAAGGAAGCAGTGGAGGTTTGAAAATTTCCACCTTCAAAGGTGGAGGAAAATGAAATTTCAAGGCTCCATTGTTCCTAATGTCTTGGATTAGATCAGCCTTGGGTCAGTTCTCTTCCACCCTCATCAGACACTTCTGAAATATTTTGTTTTTCACTTTGAACATATAGAATGTTTTAAGTGCATTTAATTAGCTTATCTTTCATGGGGAAAAAAAGAGATCAATTGGAGACTTGGAAAAAATTGGACTTTTTTACAGAGGCTGCTCAAATGGTGGGGGCCAATTTTCAAATGTAGAGAAATGAATGAAAATCCACTCTTCCCACCATATCGATTGGCAGCTTCCTTTCTCAAGAAAACACATTTCTTTGAGCCGTTCCTAGCACAGCCAGCGCTCACCGCCAAAAAAGCGCTTGCTGCCAGACAGAAGAGGGCTCCACTCAAACTCCCCCTTCATAGGCAGGTGCAGGGCATGGGGGCAACTCCTTGCCATGAGGAGTTTCCTGGGCCAAGCACTGCCAGGAGCAGGGGAATGGCTCCTGGGGACCGCCGGGGCCACCTGTGCCATTGGGGCCTCCTGTGCTCCCTGGGACCACCTGTGGCCCCTCGGGGCCACCTGTGCCCCTCGAGGCCACCCTGTGGCCCCTCGGAGGCCACCTGTGCCTTGGGGCCTCCTGTGCCCCTCAGGCTACCTGTGCCCCTCAGGGCTACCTGTGCCCGCCACGGGGCCAGCTGTGCCCATCGGGGCCACCTGTGCCCCTCGGGGCCACCTGTGCCCAATCGGAGTCTCCTGTGCCCATGGGGCCTCCCTGTTGCCCATCGGAAGTCTCCTGTGCCCCCCCGGGGCACCTGTGCCCCTCGGGGCCTTCCTGTGGCCCATTCAGGGCCACCTTGTGCCCACTGGGGCCTCCTGTGCCCTGGGGCCTCCTGTGCCCGCGGCACGGGCCCAGAGCGGAGCCCTGGGAGCCGGGAGCCCTCGGGGTGTGCAGAGCCCCTGCTCCAGGGCCAGCCTTAGCCAGCCTCGGTGTCCTGCACAGGAAAGCTGTTTCAGCACCGCGCGGGGCTGGGGATGGGCTGGGAACAGTACGGACAAGCCGGGATTGCTCATGCATGCGGAGCGCTCGAGAAACAGAACAAGACGGGATTGCTTCCTGGGTGTGGAGTGCTCCAGACAGACAAGACAGACGGACAGCCGGGATTGCTCCTGGCCTGCACGGCGCTCGGGAAGACAACAGACAGACACACATAACAGCCGGGATTGCTCCCTGCCTGCAACGGCGGCCCGGCCTGCAGCGGGCCGGGCTGGGGCAGCGCCGCGCTGTCTCGGGGCAGCCAGCGGCTCCAAGCCATAGGAGAGTGGAGAGCGGCCAGGAACGCCGGGTCTGCCCTGGTGGGCGAAGGCTCTGCTTGCACCCTCCCATGCACACGGCCTGGCAGGGCAGGGCATCCCCCAGCGGCCACACGGAGTGCCCTGGAGCTGCCCAGGGGGTGTGGAGCTGCCTGTGGGACACCCAGGGGAGGTCCGAGCCGCCACACACCCGGACTCACACAGCGTGCATTTCCCACCTCTGCTTCCCTCTCCTGGCTTTGGAGCCCCGGAGTCCCCAGGGCAGTCTGGGCCGAGCAAGGGCTCCCCGTGGGCAGTCCTGGGGGCACACCAACGCACATCCTGCCCTCAGAGGTAAACCCCACCATCCTCTGGCAGGCCCGCTTGCTGAGGCTGCATCACTCAGCAAAGGTCTGCTTTTCCCTGCCATTTGGGGGAAACCGCAAGCACAGAGCCAGCCACCCCAACTTGTCAAGCACAGTCACTCAGAGAGGGGAGCAGGCAGTGAGCAGTGCAGGGGCACTTTCTGAGCACCTCCTGGGCACGCTTTCAAACAGCTACAAGAGCAGAGAAAGGTGAGGCAGCTCTTGCTATGAAAGCCTCCCTGAGGGCACACGAGCACAGGCAGAGGAGGAGTGCTCGTAGCCGCAGCTCTCAGGGCAGCTCCTGGGCTCTGGGAGCAGGACTGCAGAGCGTGGCACCGGCACAAGCTGTGCAGTGCCAGGTGTCCACGAAACGACCTCTGTGGTGATGTGCAGGCAACTCTGCCTCCTCCTGCGCAGCCCTGTGTTTGGTCCTGAGGGCCCGAGGAGCATTCACATTCTGGTGGCCACATGCAGCTACTGTGCCCCAGAGCCTCAGCCCCGTGCTTGGGCAGCCCCAGTGACACCCCGCGGGCCAGCAGTGACAAACCCCCGGGCCAGCAGTGGACACCCCGGGCCAGTCAGTGACACCCCCGGGGACAGCACTGAACACCCCCGGGGACAAGCATGACGACACCGGCGCCCAGTGACATCCCGGGCCCAGCATGACACCCCCGGCCCGCAGTGACCACCCCCGGGGACAGCACTGGACCCCCCGGGACAGCACTGACACCCCCGGGCCCAGCAGTGGGGACACCCGCCCGGGCCAAGCACTGACACCGCCGGGCCCAGCAGTGACACCCGGGCCCCAGTGACACCCCGGGCCCAGCAGTGACACCCGCGGCCCCCAGCACGACAACCCGGGCCCAGTGACACCCCGGGCCCAGCAGTGACACCCCAGGCCCAGCAGTGGACACCCCCAGCCTCAGCAGTGGACACCGCCCGGGCCCAGCAGTGACACCCCCAGGCCAGCAGTGGACACCACCCGGCCGGTAAGCAGTGGACACCCCAGGCCCAGCAGTGCACCCCCCGAGGGCCCAGCAGTGACACCCCCAGCCCAGCAGTGACACCACCCACCCAGTGACACCCCCAGCCCGCAGCAGTGACAACCACCCGGGGCCAGCGAAGTGACACCCCGGGCCCAGCGTGACACCACCGGGCCCAGCCAGTGACACCCCGCAGCCCACAGTGACACCCCCAGCCCAGCAGTGGACCAAACCCCCGGGCCGCACTTGAACACACCGGGCCCAGCAGTGACACGCCCCAGCCCAGTGACACACCCCAGCCCAGTGACCCCCCCAGCCCAGCAGTGACACCAGCCAGTGACAGCGCCCAGCCCCAGTTTTACAACCCCCCGGCCCAGTGGAGCACCACCGGGCCCAGCAGTGACACCCCGGCCCAGCACTGAACACCCCCGGCCCCAGTGACACCCGGGCCCAGCAGTGACAACCCCAGCCCAAGTGACACCCCCGGCCCAGTGAACCATGACCGGCCCAGCCCACCAGTGACAACCCCGCCCAGCAGTGACAACCACCCCGCGCGCGCGCCACCGCCGACACCCCAGCCCAGTGACACCCCGCCCAGTGACACCGCCCAGCCAGCCCAGCACGATGACAACCCACAGCCCAAGCAGTGACACCCCGGCCCAGCCACTGACACTCACCGGCCCGTGACCCCCGCCCGGCCCGCAGCAGTGACACCCGGCCAGCACTGACACCCCGGCCAGTGACACCCCGGGCCCAGCAGTGACACCCCCAGCCCAGTGACAACCCCGGCCCAGTGACACCCCCCAGCCCAGCAGTGACAACCCAGCCAAGCAGTGACACCCCCGGGCGCCAGCAGTGACACCCCGGGCCCAGCAGTGACACCCCAGCCCAGTGACAACCACCAGGCCGTGAACACCCCGGGCCCAGCAGTGACACCCCCCGGGGCCAGCACTGCAACCCTCCCCCGGGCAGCACATGACACCCCCGGGCAAGCACTGAAAGCCCCGGCCGTGAACACCCCAGGCCCAGCAGTGAACCCCAGCCAGTGACACCCCAGGCCCAGCAGTGACACCCACGCCCAGCAGTGACACCCCCGGGCCCAGCAGTGACACCCCAGCCCAGCAGTGACACCCCCCGGCCCAGCAAGTGACAACCCCCGGCCCCAGTGACCACCCCCCGGCCCAGTGACAACCCCAGGCCCCGCAGTGACACCCCCGGGCCCAGCACTGACACCACCGGCCCAGTTTTGAACACCGCCAGCCCAGGCCTGACACCCCGGGCCCGAGTGAACACCCCGGGCCCAGCCGGCAGTCACAGCGACAGCTATCAACACTGCAGCCACACCGCGCCTCCCACCCCAGAGCTTTTGGAAAGAAACTCCCAGCACAGCCAGTGCCAAACAGCAGGAGCTGCTCCTGGTCCTGGCTCCAGGATCCTGCCCCGGGGCACCAGGGTTCCTGCACCAGATCCTGCCCCTGGGCAGCAGGATTCGATCCTGCAGCAGGACTCCTGCCCTGGGGAGCAAGGATCAATCCTGCACCAGGATCCTGCCCTGGGGCACCAGGGTCCTGCACCAGGATCCTCCCTTGGGCACCAAGGATCTGCACCAGGATTCCTGCCTGGGGCTGCCAGGGTCTGCACGCAGGATCCTCCCTTGGGCACCAGGGTCCTGCACACAGGTCCTCCCTTTGGGCAGCACCATCCTGCAGCAGCTCCTCCCCAGGGGCCCACGGCCCACCGCTGGCAAAGCTCAGCAACGTTTTCCAGGCTGCTTCCTGCCCTGGCCTGCGCTCCAGCCAGGGCCCTGGCCTGCCAGAGCTTTGTGCTTGGTCAGGGAAGGAGCCTCTCGCCATTAATTGCCATGGAATGAATTAAATGCTGAATTGCCAGCACGGCAGGCCTTTTGACAGAGATTTTTTCTTTGGATTGTGCAGTTAGCACAGGGGGACCTGCAATCCTTGGACGCTGGTGTGCAGGAGCAACTTCCTTCCCTATGGAGGAAATGCAGGGCTGAAGGAAGGTGTCCAGAGCAGTCTGTCACACAGCGACAAGGGCTGGGCCAGCCAAGGTTTGGCCTGAAGTGTAGGAAATAAAGATGTGTGGTGCGGATTGGTTGCTATGGAGTGAGGAAAGGAATGCTGAGAGATGAGGTTTCTTTGGGGTGCTGAAGGTGGAAAGAGCTGAACAGGCACAAGAGGGGATGGTTGGGCCCGTCCCCTTGGACTGTGTGAAACCTCCCTCTTAAGAGCAGAGCCCTGGAAATGTCTTCCCACTCCTCCTCCTCCTCCTCCTCCCCCTGGCCCCCCGCCCGTTGGTGTGTGTGCTCAGGGCTGGGTCCGTGCCCGGGTGCAGGGCTGTGCGTGTGTGGGGGCGAGGTGCACACATGCAGGGAGGGGCTGTGCTGCGGCTTGCCTTGCAGGGCTGCACTTAGCAGGCTCTCTTTCTTTACGCCCCACAGTCCCAGTTTTTAGAACCGCCCTGGCCAAAGCTGCATCCCCTGCATGGGAAGGTTTGGGCCCTGCAGAGCCACATTAGACGAGGGCGAGTGTGGAAATGTGAAAAGCTGTCCTTGTGAGAGCAGCTCTTGCTCCTGCCAGTGCACAGCCTGTGGATTTTCACATCGCTTGGGCTCCGAGAGGGCCCTGTGCCACGGGAGCTCGCCTGTGCTGCCTGGTCGCAGCTGTGCCCAGTGAGCCCCTGGTGCGGTGACCAATTGCTGCAGGGGGGTGATGGTGACAGAGGGACAGGGGGCCTTGTGAGCCCCATATTTATAGCCCTGTGCAAAGGGATCACTGGGGACTGTGCTCTTCGGCTTTCCAGCCGGGGCTATGAGCAGGCTACCTGTTGAGCCTATGCGACACTCCCTCAGCCTGCAGGGAATGGAGCTGGCCTGCTCTGCGCTCCTGCTGGACTGGCAGTGTTGGCAAAGCACCAGCCTCGCACAAGCCTCGGATGGAGCCTGGCCACGCCACAGGGCCCTGGGCATAGCAGGGGTCCTCCTGGCCTGGAAACGAGGGGTGCAGGCAGCATGCTGCACAAGCCTCATTTGGCACTTAATTCCCTTTGGCAGTTTTTAGTGGAAAAGATTTAAAACATCATCTCATTTTAAAAGGTCAGAATAAAAAAGGGGAGTGGGGGAATGAAGGAGCCTGGTAAGTGTGCCAGTGCTCCTGGCGGGCTCAGGCAGGCCCTTCAGAGGCTGGAGGGCAGTGTGGGCTGCAGAGCCTGCCAGCCTGCACGGTCTGTGGCCCGGCAGCAGGCAGGACCCAGCCCGGTGCTGCCCTGCCGCCAGCCGGCAGATCCCTGCTCTGAGACGTGCACTGAGGTGTGGGGCCCTCAGCTCGCAGCTCCCGCCCTGCCCTGCGAAACCTTAATTGTTTTCTGCAAAGAAAAAAATCATTTGGGGAATAGATGGGAAGGGGAGATAGCGCCAGGCAGTCATGGCCTGTTCTCCACCTGTGTTTATTTTGGTCTGGCCCAATCAACCTGCTTAGCCAGGCTGGAGCCAGAGACCATCTGGAAAAAACTGCCCGTGTTTATAAAACTGTACATGGAGGCAGACCCCAGGGCCCTGAACCTGCCCACACAAATCTGGAAATGATTAAAAATGGCCGCTGGCCTTGCCTCGGCGGCGGCAGCTGCCTGCGGAGCAGCCCCCGCCGCGCCGCGCAGTGCTCATCCGCGGGTGGGAGCGCCGAGCCCGGCCCGGGGTGGGCCAGGGGGGTGCAGGGGTGTAATAGGGGTGTGAATGGTTGCAGGGGTGTCCTGGGATGTGGCCTGGGGAGTGCCAGGGGTGCAGGGGTGTGCCAGGGGTGTATTAGGGGTGTGATGTGCCAGGAGTGCCAGGGGTGTAATAGGGTTTGTGTCAAGGGGTGTGCCAGGGGTGTGATGTGCCAGTGGTGTGCAGGGGATGTGCCAGGGGTTGTGCCAGGGTGTGATGTGGCGCAGGAAGGTGTGCCAGCGGTTGTGCAGGGAATGTGCCTGGGGATGTGCCTGGGGATGTGCCTGGGATGTGCCTGGGGAGTGTCAGGGGTGTGATGTGTCAGGGGTGGGTGCAGGGGTGGTGGCAGGGGTGTGCCAGGGGTGTGCATGTGCCAGGGGTGGTGATGTGGCCAGGGGATGTTGCAGGGGGACATGTGCCAGGGCAGCCACCCTCCTGCACGTCACCCCTTCCCTGTTCTCAGCAACCAGCCTCCTCTGCAGAGCTGCTCTCGCTCTCCCCCTGGGAGCACCGTGCCCGTGATTCCAGCAGGATGAGCCCCGGTGCCCAGGGCAGCCCCTGTGAGCCCGCAGAGAGCTGCTGAGAGCTGCAGCTGTGATTCCTCAGCAGGACAAACGCCCAGGGCAGCCCCTGTTGACGCCCCAGAGCGCTGCTAGAGGAGCTGCAGGCCTGTTGAATTCCAGCAGGACAAACCCCAGGGCAGCCCCTGTGACCCAGAGAGCTGGCTGAGAAACTGCACAGCTCCTCCTGTGGGCACTGAGCGCCTCACGGCTCCCGGTCACTGCTGCAGGACTGGGCCACGTCCAGCTTCCCGGGAGCACCAAGGCTTCTGGCAGGGCTTCTGAGCTGGCTCCAGGTTTGGAGGAACACTTCCAAAAGGCTGCTGCATTCCCTGTGGTGCTGCCTCGGACCTCCCTGCTCTGGGATCGTGATTGTCAAAGCAGCGCCGTGTCCCCAGTGCAGGCAAAGTGTGAGCGACCCGCAGCAGCCCAGACTGAAGCAAACCACCCGGACGCTGCTGACCCTGGCCCTGGCCTGGGGAACGTGGCTGCTCGCAGCCCTGCCTGGCCTGCTGCCAGGCAGCTTAATTAGAGAGGTTGTGAATAATGAATTATCCGTGACTGAGCCATCATGGAAAATTCCAAATGCAACCTGCTCTGCGTTACAGGAGTCCAGCAATACTCTCTGAATTGGGCAGAGCAGAAATGCCAGCCGTGTCTTGGTGGGGATCAGGCTGGGTGGGAGGTGAATGGGCTGTGCAGGAGGGCCATGCCTGCCCGGGGGTGTGAGCCGGGGCTGGAGCTGCAGGGCTGGAGCTGGAGCTGCCCAGGGCTGAGCTGCAGGCTGGAGCTGCCAGGGCTGCCAGGGCTGAGCTGGAGCTTGCCAGGGCTGGACGCTGCCAGGCTGGAGCTGCCAGGGCTGGAGCTGCCGGGCTGGCGCTGCCAGGCGCTGCAGCTGGATGCTGCCAGGGCTGGAGCTGCGCAAGGGCTGGAGCTGCCAGGGCTGGAGCTTGCCAGGCTGGAGCTGCAGGCTGGAGCTGGAGCTGCGCAGGCTGGAGCTGCCAGGGCTTGGAGCTGCCAGGGCTTGGAGCTGCACGCTGGAGCTGCAGGGCTGGAGCTGCCGGCTGGAGCTGCAGGGCTGGAGCTGCAGGGCTGGAGCTGCAGGCTGGAGCTGCGGCTGGAGCTGCCAAGGGGCTGGAGCTGCCAGGGCTGGAGCTTGGCCAGGCTGGAGGCTGCCAGGGCTGGAGCTGCCAGGGGCTGGAGCTGGAGGGCTGCAGGCTGTGGATGTGCTCCCCACTCCCCCCTCACTCCCCCCCTGCCAAGCGCTGGGTGGGCACGTGTTGAGTGGCAGCCGTGCCAGCAGCTGCCAGGGTCAGGTGAGTCCCCCTGCATGGGGAGCCCACCCCTGGGCCCCTCCACTCCAGCAGAGCCGGTGGAGCACTGTCTGGCACAGGATGGAGGCACTGTCCTGGCACAGGATGGAGCACTGTCCTGGCACAGATGGAGCACTGTACTGGCACAGGGTGGAGCCAGGCCTGGCCAACAGGATGGATGCCGGGTCCTGGCACAAGGATGGAGCCATGTCCTGGCACAGGATGGAGCACTGTCTGGCACAGGATGGAGCACTGTACTGTTTGCACAGGGTGGAGCCAGGCCTGGCACAGGATGGAGCCAGGTCCTGGCACAGGACGACACTGTCCTGGCACAGGATGGAGCACTGTCCTGGCACAGGATGGAGCGCAGGTTCCTGGCCACAGGTGGAGCACTGTCCTGGCACAGGATGGAGCAACTGTCCCTGGCACAGGATGGAAGCCAGGCCCTGGCAGCAGGATGAGCCAGGTCCTGGCACAGGATGGAGCCCGGGTCCTGGCAACAGGATGGAGGGCACCTGTCCTGGCCACAGGGTGGAGCACTGTCCTGGCACAGGATGGAGGCAACTGTCCTGGCACAGGATGGAGCCAGGTCCTGGCACAGGATGAGCCAGGTCTGGCAAGGACGGAGCCAGGTCTTGGCACAGGATGGAGCACTGTGCCTGGCACAGGAGGAGCCAGGTCTGGCACAGGATGGAGGCCAGGTCCTGGCACAGGATGGAGCACTGTCCTGGCAACAGGGGGGGGGGAAAAATGGAAAAAGGCGCAAAAACTTTGGGGGGGGGTTTTTCCCCCCCCCCCCCCTGCACAAGGGGGGGGGGGGGGTTTTTTGGAGCACTGTCCTGCACGGTAACCAGGCACGATGGAGCCGGGTCCTGGCACAGGATGGAGCCAAGGTCCTGGCACAGGATGGAGCACTGTCCTGGCACCAGATGGGGATGCGCACGGATGAGCCAGCGTCCTGCGCACAGGATGAGCACATGTCCTGGCACAGGATTGGAGCCTGTGTGGCACGGTGGGCCAGGTCTGGAGGAGGACCAGTTGGGCAGAGGAGCCGGGTCCTGGCAACAGGGTGGAGCCGTCCTGGCACAGGATGGAGCACTGGTCCTGCACAGGCATGGACGCAGGTCCCACAGGATGGAGCTCTACGGGATGCCGGGTCCTGGCACAGGATGGAGCACTGTCCCTGGGCACCGGATGGAGCACTGTCCTGGCAACAGGGATGGAGCCAGGTCCTGGCACAGGATGGAGCTGGGTCCTGGCACAGGATGGAAGCCAGGCCCTGGCAACAGGATGGAGCACTTCCAGGTGGACCGTGTCTGGGCTGGGGACAGCTGGATGCAGAGCGATGTGGCAAGAGCAGGGAGAAGGTGCCCAGCCCATGGCACTTAACGCAGGGTGGGTGAGCTTACAGCTCCTGCATGCACTCGGGCTGCAGGGACTGACAGCAGGCGCTTTGCTCAAACCCGTGCTTCACCCAGCCACAAGGGCCCCTACCCCGGCAGGGCCCTGCCTTGGAGGAGCCCTTTGCCTAGCTGCTTGGCTCCGGTCCCTCGCTGCCTTTACCTGCCCGGCACCTCAAGCCCTGGGCCGCTGCGGTATCATGGCTTGTGATCACTGCAGCTGCTGAAGTCGGTACTGTGCAGGGAGGATGGGACGGCGACGGGCTAGGGCCTGCTCGGGCCGTGCCAGGGAGCTGGGGACAGCAGGGCTTGGGAACTTGGCCCAGCCGGGCCAGGATGCCTCTGGGCACAGCTTTGTCTTCCCTCGGGGGCAGCACTCTGCGCAGTGAGGGGGCAGCTCCGTTCCCCCTCTCCAGCTGCCCAGAGCTGCTCCTGCTGCGAGTGCTGGGCAGAGCTGCTGGGACCGACACTGCCCAAGCACCTCCTCCCAAGCAGGAAAAAATTGTGCAGAAAATGTTCGCTGTATTCAATGCTTCAGCTGGCTGCTGATAACGAGGGGCAGCCTCACGCTGCTGCCCAGGACAAAGCTTTGAAAGCAGAGAAGAGACGCTGTCACGTCCTTGTGTCCAGGGCCAGCTCTGGCCCGTTGAATCTCTCTATCAGCATGAGTAAAACCCGTATATATTAACCCCAGAGCCAAAAGCAAACACGCCCTGGTGCTGAAGAAGCTCAGGTGAGTCCTTTTGTTCCCCGCCAGGAAGATGAGCCGACCTGGCTAGGGCCAGCCCTGTGGTCCCAGAGCAGCCCTGGCACGGCCCTCGTTGCGGTGTGTGCCTCAGTTTCCCTGCCTTGGGAGGGCAAGGGCAGCTCCCCAGGGGTCCATCGCGGTCCGCACCCCACCCCAGGCCCTCCACCACTGCACCTGTCCCCACAACGCCAGCCCTCCTGGCAGCCCCTGCGATGCAGAGATTATTAAATCCCCTTTGCAGAGGGACGGCCCGGCTAACTGCCCCGGAGAAAGGAGCTGATAGACAAGCGGAGATAAAATAAACCCGTGGCAGCCCCTGCACACACCCACCTGCGGGACCAACAGGGATATCACACCCTCCTTCACTGGCAATCTGTTATAAATGACAAGGAAAACCCCACAGGAATGGATTTTTGTGAGTCATATTGCCCTTTCAGGGAAGTTCAATACTGGGAAACACAAGAAAAACCTGTGGCTGATTCAATCACTGGCATGATAAGGGGGTCTGACCGGGTTTCTTCTGCCTTGGTACTAAATGAGCATCACCTGAGCTCTGAGGGGAAGCTCTGGGTGCTGGCACCCACGTGCCTGGGCAGCCAGGAGTGAAACTCGCACCAGGACAGGAGCATTCGGTGCTTTTTCCGCTGGAGGAGAGTTGAAATGACTCACACTAATGGGGGTTTTGGCACGATGAGGTCTGTGCTCGATTTGTTTTTTAATAAGCTTCGAAGTTTCATTTCCACATGATTGTTTTGGTTTATTTTCTTCAATTTTTATCTAAGAACGGTGCTAGATACTTCTGCTTCACATTTTCCTTTAAATGATGTGGTAAATACATTGTGAATGCAGTACATTACAGGGACATGGTCATTTGGATAGCACAAATCCAATTTGGTACAAATGGCAGTGTAGGAAAGGAGGAGAGCATCCCTGTGGTGGCACACTGGAGACCTCATCCCCTCATCATTCCACCCTGGCCAGCCCCAGCCCTGCTCCCTGGCCGTGGGAGCTGAGGTAGAGCAAACGGTGCTGGGGGAGCTTCACTGGGGACAGGGAGGGAAGGGAAGTGACTCTGTCACCGCGGGGCTGAGTCACCAGAGGGGCCACCGTGCCCAGCCAGGCCAGCGGGCAGCTGTGCCTGCCAGCCCCCAGCCATGGGCAGCAGGGAACAGACAGACCAGACAGGCTGCTGGCCTGGCCAGCATCGCAGGGGACAGACAGACCTGAGCTGCTGCGCCTGCCAAGCACCCAGCCATGGGGAGGCAGGGCACAGTACAGACAGACTGCGGCCTGGCCCGCAGCTGAGGGGACGCAGACAGACGGGAACTCGGGACAGACTGCTGGCCTGGCCGAGGCAGGGACAGAGCAGACAGACAGCAGGACTGCCTGGCCTGCTGCCGCAGCAGGGACAAGACAGACAGGCTGCCGGCCTGGCCAGAGCAGGACACAGACCAGACAGACTGCTGGCTGCCAGCACCCAGATGGCGGAGCAGGGACAGACAGACGCCTTGCGGGCCTGGCAGCAGGGACAAGAATGCTGGCCCAGCCTGGCTCGTCAGGTGAGGCAGCACCAGGCCGGGGTTGGGCTGCACCTTGCAGGGCTTGGGCAGCAGCCAGGGGAAGCTGCAAGCAGCTGAGGGCCGCGCTGGGAGCGGAGGCGGAGCCGGGACAAGCCCCAGCACGCCTTTCCTCCGCTGGGAATGCGCTCCTCAGCAGGAAACGCCCGGGGCTCCTCGCGGGCTCACAGGACCGGGCCAGCGGCTGGGCTTGCCCGGAGGAGGCTGGAGCAGCCCCAGGAGCAGGGGCTTCTGGGGAGCAGGGCTGCCTGTGTCACAACCACACACCTGTCACTGGATGGCTCTCGTGGCTGAGGACAGAGGGACCTGCAGTGAGCCGGGGTGCAGGCACGTGCCCACCGCCGGGCCCAGGCTGCTCCCACAGCTGACCACCGTTGGGGATTTCTGCCCCTACAGGCTCATTCAGTCCTTTTTTAAGTGGTAAATAGATTGCCTGGAAATTAGGGCAAGGATGGAACAGCTGACGTTGAATCCTGGTTTCTGTTCTCCATCCTGCTGATGTGATCCTGGGGAGGAGCAGCATCCTGCTGAGGGTGTGCAGCTGCCAGCCCCCTGCAGGCACCCTTCAGCACCCCCAGCCCTCCCGCCCCCAGGGAGCTGTGGGCAGGCTTACAGGTGGCAGAAGGACAGAGCCTGGCTGGAGGCAGGGCCCAGCAGGGGCAGTGGAGGCCTCTGGGTGGGATGCTGGCAGAGCAAAGCTCAAGCCCGAGCTGTGGGATCCACTCTGTAAAACCCCTGTGCTCCCCTCCAGCTGCAAATCAAATGTTTGCCCAAGGACAGCCTATCTCACCCAAAACTCAGCCCAGGTGAGTCCCCAGTGGCATCCAGGGACTGGACTGGCTGGGGCTGCCAGGATACGAGCCAGGCTGGGCTCAGGTTTGTGATTGAGCCCTTTGGGTCTGGGGGGCTCACAGTGACGGCACAGGCACCCGCAAACAGGCACAGCACAGGCACCCCAAAACAGGCACCTGCGCAGCACAGACACTGCAGCAACACTACAGGCACCCCAGCACAGGCACCCCAACACGACACCCCGCACAGACAACAGGCACTCGCAGCAACAGCACCCCAGCACAGACACCCCAGCACAGGCACCCCCAAAACAGGCTGCAGCAGCAAGGCACCCCACACACAGGCACGCCCAACACAGGCACTGCAGCACAGGCAGCCCAAGCACAGGCACCCCAACACGGGCACTCCCAGCAACGGGCCACCCTCAGCAACGGGCACCCCAAAACAGGCACCCCAAGCACAGGCACTGCCAACACAGGCACCCCAAACACAGTTCAACCCCCAGCACAGTCACCCCAGCACAGGCACTGCAGCACAGGCCCGCCAACACAGACACCCCAAAACAGGACCCAACACAGGCACGCGCACACAGCCCCCCAGCACAGACACCCCAACACCAGGCACTGGCAGCACAGAAAACGTGACCTTAACCCCAACAGCAGACACCCAGCACAGACCGCCCAACACAGACACCCCAAAAACAAGACACCCAACACAGACCCCCATAGCACAGACACCCCAACACAGACACCCCAGCACAGGCACCCAACACAGACCACCCTAACACGGCGCACCCAGCACAGACACCCCCAGCACAGACACCCCAGCACAGACAACCCAGCCACAGACACCCAAAACAGGCACTGCAGCAGCAGACCCCCAGCACAGCACACCCACAGCAAGGCTCACTAGACATGCGGACGGAGGACACGGCCCAGCACGGCACCCCACGCACAGATCACTTCTCCACAAAACCGGAACATTCGCCCTTCCCTTCACTTCAGCGAGAGATTAGCTCGAGAGAACAGGAGCTCTCCTGGTGCGGGCAGGGCCGCTGCGCCCGGGAGGGAGGCTTAGCAGCGGCAGCGGTCTTAAGCCCGCTGTAGGGGTGAGACACCAGAGCAGCTTAGGAGTAGGAAAGAGGGCCCTTTTCGGGTGAGGAATTTAGCGGTGCAGTAGTGCCTATATTTATTTCGGCAGAGTTTTTGTCTTTTGACTTCACGCTCCACAGCATGTAAGTCCGACAACCCTTCACTGCCCACGGTCCTGGCGGCCTACGGAGCCGGGCCGTGAAGCACGGCTAGCTGGCACGGCTTCTGCTTATCGGCTACACGCGCGGCGGGTCGGCAGCTTGCCGGGGGGCAGGAAGGTGACCGCCTGCTGCCCGGGCAGGTGCCGTGTGTCTACACGCAGATGTGTCGGAGGCCGAAAGCGCTCTTCCCGCGGCTCTCTCCATTGGGAGGCATACACCGGGAGGACGCGCTGAGATCGGAGCGGGTGGGCAGGGATAAGGATTTGGGAAAGTCGCGTGTCGGACAGATAATGGGGACACGAGAATGGTTGAGGCGGTTGCGGGAGAAGCAACGCCCGAGGGCCATGTTCGAGGGCCCGGTCAATGAGAGGCATAGACTCCGAGGTGGCGCGGGTAAATTCGGAAGGCCGGGGCTGGTCCTTCCGGCGCAGTGCACCAGGGACACGCGACGCCCGGCTCGGGCCTGGTCCACTCAGAAGCCTGCGGGATCACGCACCCAGCCATGGGGAGCAGGGACAGACAGACAGACTGCTGGCCTGCCAGCACCCAGCCATGGGGAGCAGGGACAGACAGACAGACTGCTGGCCTGCCCAGCACCCAGCCATGGGGAGCAGGGACAGACAGACAGACTGCTGGCCTGGCTGAGCAGGGACAGGCAGACAGACTGCCGGCCTGGCCGAGCAGGGACAGGCAGGCTGCTGGCCTGCCCAGCACCCAGCCTTGGGGAGCAGGGACAGACAGACAGACTGCTGGCCTGGCTGAGCAGGGACAGACAGACAGACTGCTGGCCTGCCCAGCACCCAGCCATGGGGAGCAGGGACAGACAGACAGACTGCTGGCCTGGCCGAGCAGGGACAGGCAGGCTGCTGGCCTGCCCAGCACCCAGCCTTGGGGAGCAGGGACAGACAGACAGACTGCCGGCCTGGCCAGCACCCAGCCATGGGGAGCAGGGACAGACAGACAGACTGCCGGCCTGGCCAGCACCCAGCCATGGGGAGCAGGGACAGACAGGCTGCTGGCCTGCCCAGCACCCAGCCTTGGGGAGCAGGGACAGACAGGCTGCTGGCCTGCCCAGCACCCAGCCTTNGGCTGCTGGCCTGCCCAGCACCCAGCCTTGGGGAGCAGGGACAGACAGGCTGCTGGCCTGCCCAGCACCCAGCCTTGGGGAGCAGGGACAGACAGACAGGCTGGTGGCCTGGCCGAGCAGGGACAGACAGACAGACTGCTGGCCTGCCCAGCACCTGGAGCAGGGACAGACAGACAGGCTGCTGGCCTGCCCAGCACCTGGAGCAGGGACAGACAGACAGGCTGCTGGCCTGCCCAGCACCCAGCCATGGGGAGCAGGGACAGACAGACAGACTGCTGACCTGCCCAGCACCCAGCCATGGGGAGCAGGGACAGACAGACAGGCTGGTGGCCTGGCCGAGCAGGGACAGACAGACAGGCTGCCGGCCTGGCCGAGCAGGGACAGACAGACAGACTGCTGGCCCAGCCTGGCTCTCGGTGAGCAGCACCAGGCCGGGGTTGGGCTGCACCTTGCAGGGCTGGGCAGCAGCCAGGGGAAGCTGCAGCAGCTGAGGCCGCGCTGGGAGCGGAGCGGAAGCCGGGACAGCCCCAGGCACGACCTTTCCTCCCGCTGGGAATGCGCTGCCTCAGCAGGAAACGCCCGGGGCTCTCCGGGCTCTCCAGGACCGGGCCAGCGGCTGGGCTGCCCCGGAGGAGGCTGGAGCAGCCCGAGCAGGAGCAGCCCCGGCAGGGCTCTGGGGAGCAGGGCTGGCTGTGTCACACCCACACACCCTGTCACAGGATTGCTCTCGTGGCTGAGGAAAGGGACCTGCAGTGAGCCGGGGTGCAGGACTGCCCACCCCGGGCCAGGCTGCTCCCACAGCACACCGTGGGGATTTCTGCCCTCACAGGCTCATTCAGTCCTTTTTAAGTGGTAAATAGATTGCCTYGGAAATTAGGGCAAGGATGGGAACAGCTGACGTTGAATCCTGGTTTCTGTTCTCCATCCCCTCTGATGTGATCCTGGGGAGGAGCAGCATCCTGCTGAGGGTGTGCAGCTGCCAGCCCCACTGCAGGCATCCCTCAGCATCCCCAGCCCTACCTGCTCCCCAGGGAGCTGTGGGCATGGCTTACAGGTGGCCAGAAGGACAGAGCCTGGCTGGAGCAGCAGGGCCCAGCAGGGGCAGTGGGAGGCCCTGGGTGTGAATGCTGCAGAGCAAAGCTCAGCCCGAGCTGTGGGGATCCACTCTGTAAAACCCCTGTGCTCCCCTCCAGCTGAAAATCAAAATGTTTGCCCAAGGKACAGCCTATCTCACCCAAAACTCAGCCCAGGTGAGTCCCCAGTGGCATCCAGGGACATGGACATGGCTGGGGGCTGCCAGGATACCGAGCCAGGCTGGGGCTCAGGTTTGTGATTGAGCCCTTTGGGTCTGGGGGCGCTCACAGTGACGCGGGCACAGGCACCCTCAAAAAAGCAAGGCACCCCAAAACAGGCACTGGCAGCACAGACACTGCAGCCAGACAACCTCCAAAACAGGCACCCCAGCACAGGCACCCCAACACGACAACCCCAGCACCAGGCACCCAGCACAGGCACCCCGCAGCAGACACCCCAGCACAGACACCCCAGCACAGACACGCCCAGCACATGACACTCCCTCCAGCCGAAGGATTAGCTTGGCACAGGGCTCGTCCATGGCACAGCCTGGCGCCGGAGGGCTGCACGGCAGCGGGGTCAGCCCTGTAGGTGAGAACACCGAGCAGCACCCGGCGTAAGGAAAACGGGCCGCGTTCCGTGAGGAAGCGGTGCAAAGTGTTATTTATTTGGCCAGAGTTTTTTGTTTGCTCAGCTCCAGCATGAAGTCAAAACCCTTCCTGCCCCGTTCCGCCGGCACGGAGCCCGCTGGCACGGCTCTTGCACTGCTTGCGGTTGCGAGGGCTTACGCGCTCGCGGGAACGGAGCTCGCCTTGCGTGGGCAGGAAGGTGACGCTTGCTGCCCGGGCAGGTGCCGGTGTCACCGCAGATGTGTCGGAGCCGCGAGCGCTCCCGGGGCTTGTCCAGGGCGGCTCCGGGAGCGCGTGAATCACGGGCTGCTGGGGAAGGCGGAGAAGCGCGGCGGCGATGGGGACAGGCGGTGGGGCACGCTTGCAGATGCAGAGCCCCGGGGGAGCGGGGCCGTGCTGGGACACCTCCCTGCGGGAACGGACCCCGCGCTGTCGGCTGGCACCGGGCGGACGCTACCCGGCCTCAGCTCGCCCAAGCCGCATCCTGATCCCACCGCCAGACCCGGGAAGGGAGGCGAGGGTAAGAACATTCGGCCGCGGTCTTTCCTCGGCCCCGAGCCAGGGATTTCCTGAGCAGGGCGGTGCCCGGGCGCCGGGGGGTGCGGCGCCTGCCCGAAGCACGGCGGCTCCGCTGCCCGGCCGGCCCCGCAGCCGGCCGGGAATCGCATCCCTCTGTCAGTCGACCGCCGGGGCCTGGCCGTGAGCAGCTGCAGAGCTGCCGGCCCCAAGGCATTTCCTGCGGGAGCCACACACCCACAGACTGCGGCGGGGCGGGAAGGGGATCCGGGCCGGGCAGGGCCTTGCCGCCGTTCCGGGCCCGAGCCATTTCAGCTCCGAGAAGGGCTCCTTCAACGTGAGGGAACGGGGAACATTCAAAACCAGAGCGGTTGACAGCCGGCAAGTCAGAAACGCCTGCCAGGAAAGCACACATAGTTTTCCCAGTCTGTTCACGTGCGTTTTCCCCCAGAGATGCGTCCAGCGTGGAAGAAAAAAAACCAAAAGACAACTTTTTAGGGGGCTTTAAACTTCTGCAGCTGAGAGATGCCAGCAGCCCCTGCCCCATCGCCCTGCCTTATACTGCCGTGCAGGGGACCCATGACTATCCTGCCTGCCTGTGGCAGCAGGAGCGGGCGCCGCACCGCAGAGCCCAGCAGAGCCCGCAGAGCGAGAAGCGAGAGCGCTGCAGAGAGCCGCGCAGAAGCGCGCGCAGAGCCCGCAGAGCAAGAGAGCAGAGCCCCAATTGGCAAGAGACCCCGCGAGAGCCCGCAGAGCGCCGCAGAGCCCCGGCAGAGCCTCGCAGAGCCCCGCAGAAAGACCCCGCAAGAAGCCCCGCAAGGCGCGAGAGCAGTAGCCTCAAGAGCTCCGCAGAGCCCGCAGAGCCCGCAGAAGCCCGCGCAGAGTCCCACAGAGCTCGCAGAGCTCCCGCAGGAGCCCCGCAGAGCCCCGTGCAGAGCATAACTGAAGAGCCCCGCAGAGTCCCACAGACCTCGCAGAGTCTTCCGCAGAGGCCCGCAGCAAGCCCTCAGAGCTCCGCAGAGCCGCACACAGAGCCTCGCAGAGCCCCACAGAGCGCCGCAAAAGCCCAACTCACGAGCCGCCACAGAGCCCCGCAGAGACCGCCAGAGCACATAGCCCCCGCAGAGCCCGCAGAGCGAAGAGCAGTAGCCCCTCAAGCCCCACAGAGCTCCCACAGAGCCCCGCAGAGCCCCGCAGAGCCCCGCAGAGCGCGAGAGCAGAGCCCCTCAGAGCCCCTCAGAGCCCCGCAGAGCCCTGCAGAGCCCCGCAAGAGCCGCAGAGCCGAGAGCAGAGGCGTCTGTTGTGAGCAGGAGCCGCTCCGCCGCTCCCCCGCCCCGCTGCCGTGACCCACCGCGTCCTGCGGGCCAGGAAACAGGTGGATAACATTGTGCACACCAGAGTGAAGATTTACCCTTGGAGGCCGTGCAATTGTGTTTCCCTCGCCCTGGTTGTCAGCGCAAGTAAGGGCAGCGCAGCAGCAAGGTGCTGCAGGGCAGTGTGGGACCGGTGCTGCCTCCTTCCTCGGGGAAAGCCAGCCCTGTACCCTTACCTCACCCACAGACAGGACTCAGGAAGCTGCTGGGGGCTGCAGGAAAAGCAATCCTGGAAAACCGAGGTATTTAACTGCTGTGGCTCAAACCCAAGGCCCGTGGGAGGCAGCCCGCGGGGTAGGAGCCAGCCACCCCTCCCAGGAAGAGCCAGAGGGATCAGCACAACAGCTCCCGTGTGCTGGGAATGGAGCTAGAGCCTGCTACAGGGCCCCAGGGTGCCAGTTCCCCAAGATCTGTACGTCTGCCCTTGGGCAAGGCTGGTGTTCAGAAAAACCACAGAGAGCCCCGTGCCCCAGCCCAGCCGGTGCCCACCACGGGGCCAGAGCTAAGAGGGACAGAGGGACAGAGGGGACAGCGGGACGTGCTGGCGCACCCAGGTGGGCCAGCACGCAGGAGCTTGCTGCAGTGTGGGGAGCAGACGTCAGTTACCAAATGCCTGATGTGTCTGCTCCCCTGGGACGTGCCCTGTCCTGCTGGAGGGACCAGGGGGTAGAGCACGAGAGGAGCACACGGCTCTGCTGCCTCGTGGCAGCCAAAGGCTTGCTGGAAACAATGCGCTGGTGGGGCTGGAGCACACCCAGAAGCTTCTCGCGTCCCCGTGGAGAAGGGGTAGGTCAGGGTCTGCTCTGCTGAGCCATCAGCAGCCGTGTGAAGGAGGGGCCAAAGCTCTGCAAACCCCTGTGGTGGGAGCCGGTGCAAGCTAAAACAGCGCCCAGCCTCACTGGGGCAGGAGGAGATTCAGGTCTAATCTTTATCTAGAACCAAACTGAACAAATCTGAGGTCTCAAACTTCATCTGGCTTCAGTATTCAGAGGCCGTCACGTTGAAAAAGGGAAGTGGGAATTTTCTGCCCGGAAATTCAGCGGGCGAGGCAGAGCCGGGGCAGCACAGAGATGCAAGAGGGCTCGGAGCTAAACACGCCCTGCTCACAGCCAGCATTCTGCTCTCTGACCCCGCGAGCTCGGATTGCCGGTGGAGCCGCTGAGCTCCTCCCCTGCGGGATTTCCTGAGCTCACTCCTGCCTGCGAGAGCTCCCTGGCCCAGACCTAGGTGGGCGCACGCTCCCCCCAACGGCGCCTCCGGGAGCTGAGCCCGTAGATCCGGGGCTGGAGGGTGGGACGGGCCCTCAAACGACAGTTTCGACGAATCGTGTTTGCTCAAGGGCTCGTGACTGAGGAGGACTCAGGGTGCTCCGGGCAGTGGGAGCAGCCCCGTCCCGTGCCCGAGTCTCCTAGCTCTGGTCCGTGGGCGCTAGCCTTGCCACCCTGTTGGGAGGGGCTGGAGGCCGCTCCCTCGCCGGGCTGCTTCGCCACCCCGCAAGCACCCAGGGCAAGGCGGCTCCCGCTTGCCGAGAGCAGAGATCCGCCGGCAGAAACAGCGGCGCCACTCCATCCTTCCACCTCCTGTTGACTCTCCCCTTTACTCCCTCTGCTTCCCCCCCTTCCCCCAAAAGCTCTTTTGTTGCAGGCCTCTGCGAGGAAGCAGAGCCTTCTGAAAAATAAAACTCCTCTGCTTTGATCTTGGTTTATGGGCACGCACTGTTTATAGCTCCGTGTGTACGACTTGACACCTTCCCACCTGCGGCCCGCAGCAACTTGCTTCTTATCCAACAGCACTTATGGATATTAACAGGGCGGCAGGAGGGGGACCTGGAGGTCCCCAGGCCCCCCCACACCCCGCTGCCGCTGCCCTCCCCAGGCGGGAGGGAGACAGGCTGGTCGGTCCTTCGCAATGTGATAATTGGCATCAGCCCTGTTCACTGGGATGATTTAATCTCCACAGGCAAAGGAGTGGAGTGCCTCATGAGTTGATGCATCCCCTTCCCACAGGAATTAGCCTCCTTTTGACCGCGTCCCTCTGCCACGGCCCAGGCGACAACCACAGGCTTCCGTGCCTGTGGTGGTGACCTGTGGATACACACTTGTGGGCAGTGGGGAGGGAAAGGCCAGGAAAGCCCAGAATCGGCTCTACTCTGACTAGAGGTTGATGTTAGGAGCAGGTTGTGCACCCACCTGGCTGTGGGAGGGCCCAATGAAGGCACCCACAGCGCGGCCGTGGTCAGCCACTGGGGCACCCAGCGGGGCTGTCACCCTGTGAGGGCCTGGGGGAACAAGCTTCAGGGCACGGGGGCTTATGCTGTCGGTCTCACCACAGAGCCAGGGTTTCTGATCAGTGCTGTGCAAAGCCAGTCCTGGTGTGCGTGTGGCACAGAGGGGACACCGGGGCCCGTGCAGAGCCATCCTGGTGGTGCTGTGCACAGAGGGAACACCGGGGCAGCCCTGTAGCCTGCTGTGAGCCCTGTGGGAGGGGAGGCACTCACTGTCCTGCTGCACCGAAGCTTCTGCTGCTCGTGCAACCGCTGCAAAAGGGCAGAGACGTTGCAATATAAAATGTCTGTATAACAAACAATGTCAAGTCTGGGTGCCGCTTACAACGTCTTTTTATCAGGCTGTGTGCCCTCAAAACATCCCGATCAGGCGCATCTCTGCTGCTGGCACAGGGAGCCCAGCAGGTCCCTGGGGTGCCCACGCTGCTCCGCCCCATCACCCACCCAGCAGGGCCTGGGCACTGCACCCGCCCTGCCTGAGCCCACCACGGGAGCCCCGGTGCCCCCTGTGTCCCCACCCCCCCTCCCCAGTGACCCCAGGCAGCTGCTGCCCCAACGCCACGTGCTGCCTGAGGTGGCCCCCAGGTGCCACTCCGGCCCTGACCCACTGTCACCCCTTCTCCGCATCCCACGGGTTGTCTCTGCCCACTCTGCTCAGCTGGCACCTTGCAGTGAGCAAGTACAAGTGACACACCAAATTCCCCCCCACTGTAAACACCCAGCTCGGCTGGTCTGCACAGAAGGAAGCAGTGGAGGTTTGAAAATTCCACCTTCAAAAGGTGGGAGGAAAATGAAATTTCAAGGCTCCTTTCCTAAGCTCTTGGATATAGATCAAACGCCTGTTGGGTCAGTTCTCTTCCACCCTCATTCAGACACTTCTTGAAATATTTTGATTTTTCACTATTGAACATATAGAATGTTTTAAGTGCAATTTAAATTAGCTTATTTTCATGGGGAAAAAAGAGATCATCTGGCAGACTTGGAAAAAAAATTGGACTTTTTTACAGGAGGCTCCAATGGTGGGGCCAATTTTCAATGTAGAGAATGAATGAAAACTCCACTCTTCCCCACCATATCGATTGCAGGCTTCCTTTCTCAAGAAAACCATTTCTTTGAGCCGTTCCTAGCCAGCAGCGCGCACGCCAAAAGCGCTTGCTGCCAGACAGAAGAGGGCTCCACTCAAAACTCCCCCTTCAACAGGTGCAGGGCAGTGGGGGCAACTCCTTGCCATGAGGAGTTTTCCTGGGCCAAGCACTGGCCAGGAGGCAGGGGAATGGCTCCTGGGGACCGCCAGGGGCCACCTGTGCCCATTGGTGGCCTTCCTGTGCTCCCTGGGAACCACCTGTGGCCCCATCGGGGCCACCTGTGCCCCTCCGAGGCCACCCTGGGCCCCTCGAGGCCACCTGTAGCCTTGGGTGCCTCCTCGTGCCCCTCAGGCTACCTGTGCCCCGCAGGGCTACCTGTGCCCCCACGGGGCCAGCTTGTGCCCATCGGGGCTCACCTGTGCCCCTCGGGGCCACCTGTGCCCATCGGAGTCTCCTGTGCCCACTGGGGCCTCCTGTTGCCCATCGGAGTCTCCTGTGCCCCCCCGGGGCCATCCTGTAGCCGCCTCGGGGCCTTCCTGTGGCCCATTCAGGGCCACCTTGTGCCCACTGGGGCCTCCTGTGCCCTGGGGCCTCCTGCTGCCCGGGCACGGGCCCAGAGCGGAGCCCTGGGGAGCCGGGAGCCCCGGGGTGTGCAGAGCCCCTGCTCCAGGGCCAGCTTACAGCCTCGGGTGTCCTGCACAGGAGCTGTTTTATCAGCACCGCGCGGGGGCTGGGGAGGGCTGGGACAGACGCGACAAGCCGGGATTGCTCATGCTGCGGACGCGCTCGAGACAGAACAAGACGGGCATTGCTTCCTGGGCTGTGGAGTGCTCCAGGACAGACAGACAGACGGACAGCCGGAATTGCTCCTGCCTGCACGGCGGCCTCGGGAAGAACAACAGACAGACACACATAACAGCCGGGATTGCTCCCTGCCTGCAACGGCGGCCCGGCCTGCAGCCGGGCCGGGGCTGGGGCAGCCCGCGCTGTCTCGGGGCAGCCAGCGGCTCCAGCCATGGAGAGTGGAGAGCGGCCCAGAAAGGCCGGGCTTGCCCTGGTGGGGAAGGGCTCTGCCTTGGCACCCTCCCCAGCACACGGCTGCAGGGCAGGGCATCCCCCAGCGCCACAGGAGTGCCCTGGAGCTGCCAGGGGGTGTGGAGCTGCTGTGGGACACCCAGGGGAGGTCCGAGCCTGCCACACACCCGGCTCACACACTGTGCATTTCCCACCTCTGCTTTCCTCCTCTCCTGGCTGTGAGCCGAGCCCCAGGGCAGTCTGGGCCGAGCAGGGCTCCCTGGCAGCTCCCTGGGGGCACACCAACCACATCCCTGCCCTCAGAGGAAACCCCACCATCCTCTGGGCAGGCCCTTGTGAGGCTGCATCACTCAGCAAAGGTCTGCTTTTCTTCCTGCATTTTGGGGGACCCAAGGCACAGAGCCAGCCCAGCCCCACTTGTCAAGCACAGTCACCAGAGAGGGGAGCAGGCAGTGAGCAGTGCAGGGGGCACTTTCTGAGCACCTCCTGGGCACCTCAAACAGCTACAAGAGCAGAGGAAGGTGAGGCAGCTCTTGCTATGGAGCCCCTGAGGGCACACGAGCACAGGCAGAGGAGGAYTGCTCGTAGCCAGCTCTCAGGGCAGCTCCTGGGCTCTGGGGAGCAGGACTGCAGAGCGTGGCCACCCACAAGGTGTGCAGTGCCAGGTGAGCCAGGTGTCCACAATGACCTCTGTGTGATGTGCAGGCACCTCTGCCTTCTCCTGCCAGCCCTGTGTTTGGGTCCTGAGGGCCCGAGGAGCATTCATTCRGTGGCCACATGCCCAGCTGTGCCCCCAGAGCCTCCAGCCCCGTGCTGCAGCCCCCAGTGACACCCCCGGGCCAGCAGTGACACCCCCGGGCCAGCAGTGACACCCCCGGGCCCAGCAGTGACACCCCCGGGGACAGCACTGACACCCCCGGGGACAGCACTGACACCCCGGCCCAGTGACATCCCCGGGCCCAGCAGTGACACCCCCGGGCCCAGCAGTGACACCCCCGGGGACAGCACTGACACCCCCGGGGACAGCACTGACACCCCCGGGCCCAGCAGTGACACCCCCGGGCCCAGCACTGACACCCCGGGCCCAGCAGTGACACCCCAGGCCCAGCAGTGGACACCCCCAGCCTCAGCAGTGGACACCGCCCGGGCCCAGCAGTGACACCCCCAGGCCAGCAGTGACACCACCCGGTAGCAGTGGACACCCCAGGCCCAGCAGTGACACCACCCGCACCCCGGCAGAGGCCCACGCACCGTGACACCCCCCGCCCAGCAGTGACACGCCGGCCACTCCAGTGACACCCCGCGGCGCGCAGTGACACCACGAGGCCAGCGAAGTGACACCCGGGACGACGGGCCCAGCAGTGACACCCCGCAGCCAGTGACACCCAGCCCAGCAGCTGACCGAAACCCCGGGCCCATGTGAACACACCGGGCCCAGCAGTGACACGCCCCAGCCCAGTGACACACCCCAGCCCAGTGACCCCCCCAGCCCAGCAGTGACACCAGCCAGTGACAGCGCCCAGCCCCAGTTTTACAACCCCCCGGCCCAGTGGAGCACCACCGGGCCCAGCAGTGACACCCCGGCCCAGCACTGAACACCCCCGGCCCCAGTGACACCCGGGCCCAGCAGTGACAACCCCAGCCCAAGTGACACCCCCGGCCCAGTGAACCATGACCGGCCCAGCCCACCAGTGACAACCCCGCCCAGCAGTGACAACCACCCCGCGCGCGCGCCACCGCCGACACCCCAGCCCAGTGACACCCCGCCCAGTGACACCGCCCAGCCAGCCCAGCACGATGACAACCCACAGCCCAAGCAGTGACACCCCGGCCCAGCCACTGACACTCACCGGCCCGTGACCCCCGCCCGGCCCGCAGCAGTGACACCCGGCCAGCACTGACACCCCGGCCAGTGACACCCCGGGCCCAGCAGTGACACCCCCAGCCCAGTGACAACCCCGGCCCAGTGACACCCCCCAGCCCAGCAGTGACAACCCAGCCAAGCAGTGACACCCCCGGGCGCCAGCAGTGACACCCCGGGCCCAGCAGTGACACCCCAGCCCAGTGACAACCACCAGGCCGTGAACACCCCGGGCCCAGCAGTGACACCCCCCGGGGCCAGCACTGCAACCCTCCCCCGGGCAGCACATGACACCCCCGGGCAAGCACTGAAAGCCCCGGCCGTGAACACCCCAGGCCCAGCAGTGAACCCCAGCCAGTGACACCCCAGGCCCAGCAGTGACACCCACGCCCAGCAGTGACACCCCCGGGCCCAGCAGTGACACCCCAGCCCAGCAGTGACACCCCCCGGCCCAGCAAGTGACAACCCCCGGCCCCAGTGACCACCCCCCGGCCCAGTGACAACCCCAGGCCCCGCAGTGACACCCCCGGGCCCAGCACTGACACCACCGGCCCAGTTTTGAACACCGCCAGCCCAGGCCTGACACCCCGGGCCCGAGTGAACACCCCGGGCCCAGCCGGCAGTCACAGCGCACTATCAATCACTGCAGCCACACCGCGCCTCCCACCCCAGAGCTTCTTGAAAGAAACTCCGAATTTTCAACACCTACTTAAGGCACTTGAGGCTGCGCCGCTGCCGGCAGACGTGAGCTCATGCCGGTGCTCGCAGGCATGTGCCACCCCGCTCCAAGGCTGACGCCCTCAGCAAAACATCTCCCGAGCTCCTGGCTGCGCCAGCGGGCGCCAGACGGGCACCAGCTGAGGAACAAAAGGTGGGGCCACAGGTGGGCCCCCGTCTGTGGGGCTCCCGAGGGCTCGTGGCTTTAAACATGAAAGTCTCAGAATAATTAACCAGGTGGGCACGGGGCAGACCCCGTGTCTGCCTGCCCTGGTGACACAGGGACAGTCCTGCAGCATCACTGAGTTTGTGACTCACCAGCACAGGGGTTGGGAGSGGGTACAGCATCTCCCCAGCGAGGTCCTGCCGTGCTAGAGCACCCCTGGCACAGAGACAGGGTGCAGTMCTTGGGATAGTGCTTCTGTCCTCTCTTGCTGGTCTGGTATTCCCTSCCCTCCTGGCAGCCAGGACCTTCCCTCCCCAGCTGATGCCTGAGCTGGGCAGAGAAAGAGGAGGCTCCCATTTGAGTGGGAAGCTCAGAGGCAAAGGGCTTTCAGCTGCTGCTGTGCCAGGCTGTGGGCAATCAGGTCCTGGAGCTCTGCCAAAGGGTCAGTGTCACCTGCAGGCACTGTCACCACAGGCAGGGAGGCACTGGCACCACAGGCAGGGAGGCACTGTCACCACAGGCACTGAGGCACCCGGGTGCCCCTGAGGAGGCTCCTCCAGGTGTGCAGAAATGGAGTGGGTGGCACCAAGGGGGCAGCTTGGCCCTGTCCCTGCCCCTGCCCCTGTCCATGCCCCTCTCCCTGTCCCCATCCCTGTCCCTGCCCCTCTCTCTGTCCCTGCCCCTGCCCCTGTCCATGCCCCTCTCTCTGTCCCTGTCCCTGCCCCTGTCCCTCTCTCTGTCCCTGTCCCTGTCCATGCCCCTCTCTCTGTCCCTGTCCCTGCCCCTGCCCCTCTCTCTGTCCCCGTCCCTGTCCCTGTCCCTGCCCCTGCCCCTCTCTCTGTCCCTGTCCCTGTCCCTGTCCCTGTCCCTGTCCCTGTCCCTGTCCCTGTCCCTGTCCCTCAGCCCTGCAGCTCCCCGGCTGCTCAGCACAGGCGCAGTCCCTTCCCCTGCGCTGGATGAGCACAGCCAGAAGTGGATGGCTCTCTTGGTTTCTCACCAGCCCTTGGCTACCACAGAAGCTTTCTTCTGGCTAACCACAGCCCGGATGCTGTGCAGGTCCCAGGCCCCCGGGGACGAAAGCCTTTGGTGATTTCCCCTGCCTCATGCAAACCAGGCCCGTGAACACCACATGAAAGGGACGGGGCGGAGAGGGCACAGAAAAGGTTCCCAGGAAGAAAAAAATCAGTGCCCTGGAAATGGGCCATGTTGAGAAGCCAAAATAACACTGAGATACCAAGCTGTCCCAAACCACCTGGGCGAGAGAAACCCCACGTGCAGGGCCAGCACACAGCCTTGATACACGGATTTCCAAGGCATTTATGGTCTGTGAAACAGAAGAGGTGCCTGACACCAAACACATCTAGGGTGAGGTCCCT
>NDFG01001826.1:0-30195 GCA_002167245.1 Sporophila hypoxantha
GCAACTTAGAAAGCTATCTCGAAACATTAGACATAAGTCTATTGTTCTATTCCTCACATCTTTCCTACAGCTTACATGATGCATCAGCAATATTCATAACTCTGCTGCAACTGGGGTGTGTCTATTTTCCCACCAACCTCAAACCCTCTAACTTTATGGATTCCCACATTTTCCCCTCTCTCTTGACTTGAAAAGAAACCTTCAAAACCTTGTCGCTTACTACTTGCATTTCATAGCCATTCTATAATAKTTTTGCTTACTATCTGCTTAAGGCCTGTTCTTGCTGCTTCTAAGCATTGCTATATTACAACACAGCAAATTAATGCTGAGAAGGCCCAGTCAGTGTAAAAGATAGGAATCACGTCTGACAATAGTTATAAGTCATTGTTAAAAAAACTCTTGTCGATTCCAGGGTCTTAATTCAAAACCCTCTTCCATTTCTATACCTTCATCTACGTTCTCAGTGAGATTTCAAACACTTTCTGTGATTCCACTTCTGAATTCTCTCTCTTGTATGACAAAAACTTCTCTGACTGTTTTGTTCATCATTCGTTGCACACACTGATGTGCAGGGGATTACTATCAATATCACTACCAAAACACCCAAAACATAGAGACCTATCTTGCAAAGTTCCCTTAGCCAAGGTGTAAAGCTCCATTCTTGGAACAAATAATCTAATCAGGACGCACCATCTCCTTTAATTTGGGCTTTCAAATCTTTCAGTTTTTGTATGCTTTTGTGAATGGATTCAGAATGATCTGACAGGTTCATACAACACAATCCTTCAAATTCCTCACTACCATGTCCTTGTGCCAGTAAAAGAAAATTGATTGCTGCTCTATTTTGAAGGGTAGCATGTCTAACACTATCAACATCGGTCAACATATCACTAATTGCAGAGGATGTGGCATTAGTTTGTTTACTCAGCCAACATCCAACCCGATCTAATTGTTTCAATGCCATTGCCGAAGCCAATTGGGGTAAAAATATACTTGCGGAAACTCTTCTTGCAGCTTTCCAGGGCATGAAATCACTTCTACAGTTCTCATCATAATGATGAGCAGATCTTGTTTTCCTTTGTTTCTTTTTCATGACCTCTTTGGCTGAGGGCGCAATTACAGTGAGCATCCCAATGCTACATGGGCCACCTTCAAGGTGTGMTGGAATGCYTTGCCAAGCCCTATCTCCACAAATGACCCAATATCCCTTGGGCAATTTTTGTGGATATTAGTCAGCCTCAGAAAGCACATCCCAACTGTTTGAAAAATTACACCAAAAACTTAAATTTCTGTATGCAAAATAATGGGGAGAAACATTGTACTTTGGAGGATCACCTTTTCGCCAACCACTAGCTGTRAAGGTAAAGCAAAAATCCATGGTTAAAAAACCAAGGATTTCCAATCCTTGGGGTTCAGATGCAGCTCTGGAAAGTTTTTTGGCCCAAACGTTCCAATTCAATGCGGGATCATTCCCATTGTCAATTTACCCTGGCTTACCATTGGATTGCTTTTTGACCAAAGGCAACTCTTTTACTGGCACACCAACCAGACGGGTTGAGAAAGGTTTTTCTGGTTCCGAATTAGACAAACATATAGTATCCGAGCCGGCTGCCTTGGCTAAGGTCACCCAAACATTTGTTTTTGGTTGTTCCACAGGAAAATCAGCACAACAAAAAACAATTRAAACATACCAAGGCCAACATACAACTTGCATTTGCTCCATTCTGTTCATGAGCTAAATTTTGGCAAAATCTTCACATGTATTCCAATTTCTGAAACCTTGGTTTTAGCCTTAAAATAAGATTTTCCCTTGAAGATCCAATAAAGGATCTATATCTGAACAAAAGCAAAAAACCCACCATTTTACCAAAAGTTAGCTCTACTAAACAAACATTTAACATACAATTAACACAATGGTAAATGACATCAGTTAACACAAAATCAGAGTTAGCAGGTTCCGCCGATGCACAAGGAACGTCGGGCGTGACCCGGGATCCCTCCACTCGGCTCACGTCTGCGTACTTGCTTCTTCGGTTCTGGACTCGTCAACACGTTCTGGGGTGCGATATGGTTTGATGTTTTTGGCTGGGACCCACTTAATTCCAGCACCTGTAGAGACAGAAGCATACCCTTTGCCCCAGGTGGTTAATAAGAAAGGACCATCAATTTGCCCAGACTCAGGGTTTCTAATTAGGACAGGAGGATTTTCTTTCAGTTTTGCCTGAGTACTATTTGAAAAATGTCTAAAAATCGGTGGGTCAGGTTCTGCAACTGAACTGTTTAAAAAATTAAATACATACAAAGCTTTGTTCAGTCTCATCTGTGGTGTGACCTCTGCTCCTTCTCTCTGTTGATCTAAAATGCGTTTTAATGTCTGGTGTGCTTTCTCAAAAATTGCTTGGCTTGTGGGAGAGTGAGGAATACTAAAGATGTGACGAACATTTTATTCTTTTAGAAATGTGGCTAATTTTTGAGATATATATGCGGGACTATTGTCAGTTTTTACTTCTTGGGGCACACTTAATGAAGCAAAAGCTTGCAAAAAATGATGACAGGTATGATTACTGGTTTCACCTGTGTGAAGAGAAGCCAAAATTGCACCAGAGAATGTGTCCACTGAAACATGAATATTTTTAAATTTACTAAAGGAAGGGTATTTAGTGACATCTGTTTGCCATAACTACAGGCTTTGCAAACCTTGTGAGTTGACTGCTCTTGTAGAAACAGGAGGCTGCACAAGCTGACAGTCAGGGCAAGCACTGATGATAGCTTTAGCTTGATTTTTGGAAATTTGAAACATTCGCAAAAGRGGTTGTGCGTTTTGGTGAAAAAAGGCATGACTCAGTTTTGCCTGTTCAAAAATGTTTGGCAAAGTGCTTGAAATAACCATTGTCAGTTTGTCTGCTCTCGCGTTTTTTTCTACTAAAAATCCAGGAAGCRAAGAATGAGCCTTGRTACGAGAAACAAAATATGGATTAGTTCTATATTGTAAAGTTGTATAAAGACATGAAAGCTAATGGTATAAAGTATCATTACTAACGTCTTTTAAAATTGACTCCTCTAATCTTTTAACCACATTAGCAACATAAGCAGAATCTGTGATTAAATTAAAAGGTTGTGGAAAGAGCTGAAAAGCTTGAACTTCTGCAGCAAGCTCAACAATCTGAGGAGRCTCTTACCATTTGAATGTCTGACTCTCAAGCATTTGTTTCTTGATTTAACTAAGTTACAACTGATTTGTGGCTTTTGCTGGAGCTATCAGTGAAGAGAGTTATTGCATTTCAGGTTCTTCACTTAATTTAGGTTTCTCTCTAAAACTCAATTTTGCTTGTAATAATTTGTGRGCTGGGTAATGAATAGAACAAACACTTRGGAAGTTCAACAATGCATACTGCAAATCATCAGAATTTTGCATTGCTCAATTAGGATAATCTTTTTTCAATGGTAAATAGATAACTGCAAATTCTTGGCTTGCTAAAGTTAGCAATCTGGTTCTGGCTTTAATTACAATTTATGCAATCATTTCTAAAATTGTGAAAATAGTTTTTGGAAACCTGTAGGGAAGAAAAATCTATTCTATTATCAACAAAGGATCTGTCTCAGAAGGGTCCCATTGGAAAATGAGTCCACAAAGTTGCATCTTTTCTCCTAAAATTGCAAAAAAATGAAGGCTTGTCTGGAATACAGCGATGAGCTTGTCTTCTTTGAAGAGTTGATGTCACAGCTTTGGATTTTTGTTGTAGAAATGTCAAGTACAGCATTTTTTATTTCAGTCACAACACTAGCATGGCTTGGCTTTATCTCTCTCTGCGTTGGAGCTGCGATGAGCAAATCATCCATGTATTGTAGAATCTTGGATCTTGGATACTTCTGTCGAACTGAAGACAAAGCTTGTACAACAAGGTATTAGCAAATCATATACATCATGACAACCATATCTGACAGTTAATGCAAGGAGTTGTTTCTTTGAATCGAAATCTTTTTCTAAATTTTGATAATATTGGACTAATTTGGTAATAACAAAGGAGGTTCAAGAAAATCTGATGTAGGTTGCATTTTATTTTTACCTTTCTTCACTACTTTTTCTGATTCAAGGGAGCCAACACTTTTCTTGACAGTAGCTGTTCTGGGACTCTTGCCAACCTCCAAGTTCTTGGCAGGGGCGTTGTTACAGCAACAAACTTTCTCAGGAGCTCTGCCAGTATGGGCGGGGGAAGAGGACTCTGAATTCTTGGCAGAAACGCTGCCGGAGGCTCAGGAGCCCTGCCAAGAGGAGCAGGGGAGGAGCTGCTCAAGGACTGTGGCAAGGAGCCAGACTGTGACTCTTGTTCAAAGTCACTGAACTGGGTTTTGTTAGAATTAGACAAATTAGACTGCTTTCGAGTTTCAAATCCCAAATTTGTTTTTGTGAAACTTTCTAATGCACTGTTACGTGTTCTGCATCGCAGCTCTGCCTATGGGCACTCAGTTGGAAAATTGCCAGCGTTAAGCTGTGAGTTTAAAATGCCATTTTTCTCTTCAGCACAAACTGCAGCAGATTTTAAGACTTCCATACTATCAGTTTGCATTTCTACAGAAACCTTTCTAAATTCTCTTGCTTCCTTTTCAAGCCTCTTTCTGGACAGAGTCATTCTGACTTCACCTGGCTCCTGGCTGCTGCCCGCTGATTCTGTCTTCTCCCCTGCTTTGTCCTCTGAAGACAGACCCAAATCTACATCACCCTCTATATTAGAGGACTGACACACCACAGAAAAGCCTGGGAGAGACTTATTGAAAGAGTTTACAAGAAAAGGATTCCCAGAATTGCAAAACAATCTGCCCGCTTGAACCAAATCTGAGGGGGTATCTCCCCGAGAAGGGGAAGCAGACCCCAAGCCCCTCTCGGCCGTTCCTGCTTGCACAATTTCAGAACACATAATTCCTTTATCACAAAACCTCTGCAAATTCTCATCTCCCACGTCCATGCAGCTTCCACCCTCCCCTGAACAGAACTCGTGAATTCTCACATCCCCAGAACGCAACGAAAATCCTGAACACTTTTCCTGACACTGCAAGGGTTCATTTTTTCTCAGAGGAATGGGCGGAAGGCTGTTCTCATCCACAGGGACGCAGGGAAACCCGGAAGAAACAGGGGACGTGACCCGAGCTGAAAGCTGATCTGGTTCACAGCTTCCGGGGGATGCGACGCTGTCAACATTGTCTGGAGAGACACCGGACATGCCAGAAGGGAGGGAACCCCGAATGGAACCCAAAATTCTTACAGAAGAGGACGCTGGCTCGGTATCCCTTGGATTTAAAGGGTCTGAACAAGATGTTTTGTTTTGTTGCTCGGAAAAGCCTCTGTTACAGTCATTTTGTTTGAAACTCTCAAAGAGAGCTCGAGAGACAGGTATTAGTCTATATACAGTCTCTTCCTATTTGAGAGAGAACAGATTATAAATTTTCCAGTTTATTTGATCCCAAAAATCAAAGGTAAAAGCAGACTACAAGTCTATATTTTGAGTGTTCGCTTTTACCCAGACTAATAAGTCTTTCAGTTCAGTTTTTGAGATATCTGAATGTCCTTTATCCTGTAAAATTTTCTCAAGCCGGTAATAAAAGTCTCATTCTGTTTTAGATAAATGATTTCCCATCTTGTCGCCCAGGAGCCCCTAAGAAAAAGTTACTTACAAGGACATCAGGTGTAGTCGATGAAGGGGATGCTCTATAACTCCTTTTTAACAACCTGGGCCTCCGGTGCTTGAATTTTCCACGATCATCTTTTTTATTCTAGTCTAACCCTATACTCCTCACACGGGGCACCAATTGTGCGCCGGCAGTTTATATACAGACACGAACGGAACGGGGCTACAGTGACAAGCATTTTGAGCYGTTTATTTATTTAGCATCAGTCTCATTCCATGGTTATGGCAATGGAGAGATGCAAACAGCTYGCTGTCCAGGCAGCAAGCTAGAAAACTTAATGTTACAACATACTAAATACCTGTCTTAACCAATTACACAAAGCAAAAGCATATTGACAGTAATTCTATCTAATCACCATAAGCACACGTAGCTTTGGTTAAAACAATGCTTGCTTATTTTCGAATACAATGCCCGTTTATAAGAGACAACGCACAGAGCCCTATTCATAAGCTTAACCTTGCTAGAKAAACTTTTTGCAACTTAGAAAGCTATTCTGACAAGCACTAATACACAGCTCTATTGTTCTATTCTCATATCTTCTCTACAGCTCACATATTTTTTCTGATGCTTCAGCACTGTTCACAATTCCRCTGTATCTGAAGCCTGTCTCTTACCACCTTCCTAAAACCCTCTAATTTTATAGATTTCCACAATTGGGACACTGTGGGGCCCCATGGAACCAAGGGGACAGGGAGCAGGTATGGCTGGTTTGGCCTCCCGGGGGCTGCTGGACAGGTCTGGCTCACCTTGACATGTTGAGGGCTGCTCCTCATCTGCCCCTGAAGCACTGGGGCTCTGGGCTCTCCTTCCTATGGGAGAGAACTGTCCTGATCCTCCTCCAGGGGCCCATGGCCAAAACTGGGATTCCTTCTGCAAATTCCCTTACATGCACAGATTGTTCCCAGATGAAATCTGCCAGGAGAGACAGATCTGGCTGCCTTGGCTACCCGGGGCCACCTCTCATCTCCCTTTGAAACCCTGGGACCATGTGCTTTTCTTTCCTATGGGAAAAACCATCCATCTCAACCAGGCACTCATGGCCAAAATTGGGCAACTGCCTCTGGAATTCCCTATGTCCAAGGACAGCTCCCAGACAAAAGCTGCCAGGACTGACAAGTCTGGCTGGCCTTGGCTTCCTGAGGGCTGGCACTYATCTGCSTCTGAAACWCTGGGGCTCTGTGCTTTCCTCCCTAATAAAAAGAACTTTTCTTCCTGTCCAGGAAAGAAACAGCCAAAACTGAGATTTCACCTCCAAAATGCGCAATGTCCAAAGACAGGCCCTAGACAAAAGGTGCCAGGAGAGACAGGTCTGGCTGGCTTGGCCTGAGGGTGGCCACCTCTCATCTTCTTCCAAAACACTTGGACTTTTTGCTTTCTTTTCCTTTGGAAAAAAACACCCATCTTTGACCAATGCCAAAATTGGGATTCCACCTCCAAAACTCTGTACATCCAAGGATTGCTCCCAGGTGAAAGCTGCCAAGACAGACAGGTCTGGCTGCCCTTGGCCTCCTGGGGGCTGCCTCTCCCCTGCTGTCCAAACACTGGGGCTGGGTGCTTTTCTTCCTATGGAAAAGAACCATCCTTCTTATCTATGCAGAAACAGCCAAAATTGGGGTTCCACCTCCCAAATTCCCTATATCCAAGGGTTGCTTTCAGACAAAAGCTGCCAGGACAGAGAGGTCTGGCTGGCCTAGGCCTCTAATGGTCGCCTCTCATCTGCCTCTGAAACACCCCCGGTTGTTCTGTGCTTTCCTTCCTGTGGAAAAGAACCATCCTTCCCCTCCAGTGTCCATGTCTGAAACTGGGATTCCACCTCTGAAATTCTGACTATCCAAGGGGTGCTCCCAGGCAAAATCTGCCAGTACCATCAAGGCTGGCTGGCCTTGGCCTCTGGTGGCTGCCCCTGCAACACTGGGGCTGGGTTCTTTCCTTCCCATGGAGATCCCTGGGACACTGTGGGGACCTCATGGAATGGAACCAGGGGATCATTGTGGCACCCTGGAGCCCATGGAACAAGGGGATCATTTGTGGCACCATGGAGCCCATGGAACCAGGGGATCATTGTGGCACCACTGGAGCCCGTGGAACCAAGGGGCCATGGTGACACAGCGGGGCTTCATGGAACCCAGAGACCATGATGGCTCTGTGGGGCCTGATGGAACCATGGAGACCATGGTGACCCTTCAGGGCCTCGTGTAACCAAGGGAGCATTACGTCACCTCAGGGAGTCATGGAAGCAAGGGACCATTAGGACACTGTTGGGATCCCATAGAACCAAGGGAACATGGAGCAGGTCTGGCTGGCTTGGCCTCCCAGGGGCCACCTGACAGGTCTGGCTATCTTGGGATGTCAAGGGCTGCCTCTCATCAGCTACTGGAGCACTGGGGCTCTGTGCTTTCCTTGCTATGGAAAGAACTGTCCCTCTTTTCAGATGCCCATTGCCAAACTTGGTACTCTCTCTAAAAATTTTCCTATATGCAAGGGTATCTCCCAGAACAAATCCTGCCAGCTCTGGCTGGCTTTGGCCTCTGGTGGTCACCTCTCATCTGCCCCTGAAACACTGGGGCTCTGATCCTTCCTTCCTTTGAAAAAGAACCAGATTTCATGTGTAAGGGCCATGGCCAAAATTAGAATTTGGCCTCCCAAATTCTGTATATCCAAGAGATGCTCCCAGACAAAAGTAGCCAGGACAGACAGGTCAGGCTGATCCTGTCCCCTGGTGATTTTCTTAGACTATGAGCAGAATGTTTTCAATTGCAAACACTTGGAGAGGATACAAAAAATCTCCCAAGGTGGGATTTTGAGGTGTTGGGCACATGACCACTACATGTGGACAAAGGAGCTCTGTGCTCTGTGCTGTTGTGCTGGTTTTGCATATGGAAGTGATGTCCTAAGAGAAGCTGCTAGCAGTTTCCTCTGTGTCTGACAAAAAAACAATCAGTAATTAGCTTTGTGAATTGACAATCTGTTAAACCACTAAGGAAACTGTACAGGCCTCTGTGCAGACACATGTTAAAGATGAGAAAGCCTGGGAGGGTCTCTTTCCCTTCTGGCTGGCACAGAGGTCACAAGGCTGACCCGGCCCCGTCTCAGCCAGGCCGGGCCGGGCGGCTCCTGCCGTGGGGCCGGGCCCCTTCCCAGGGACCCCGCCAGGCCCCATCGGCTGCATGATCTCTGTAGTGTTCATTGGTGAAATATGGATTTACCTTTCCTGTTTTGGAAACCGAAAAGGCCCATCTGCCTTGTTTGGGGCTGAAGGATCAAAGTCACCTCCCTTGGTTCCTCCTGAGCCCTGGCCAGGCTTTGGGAGGGAGCCAAGAGGAGGATGAAACCAGATGTTGCCACACTAGCAGTGCTGTCAGTTTGTTCATTCAGCACTGTCAGAGCTGGGCCCTCTCCCAGCGGGGTTGGAGCCTCACCTGTGGCTGGAGGCACCTGCAGGAATTCCCAGTGCCCAGGAGTGGCTCTGCAGCCCTTGGCTGTGACAGCTTCCCCAGCTGCTGTGTGGGTCTGGGATGGTAAAGCCTGAGGGTAACTGGGGCTGGATCTTTGTTAATCACTGCTGCATCTTGTTGGATGTGGGTGCATTGCTGAGCTGCTCCTTTTAATTATTTTCTAATGATTATGTGTTTTGCGAGCTTATGCTTTTGTAATTTCTTGCAGATATACATTTATAAATACACAATTCCTTCAGTTGGAGTCGTGTCTTTGTGCTGACCCTGCCCATTGGAAAACTGACCCTGTGGGCTCCATGGAACCAAGGGGCCATTGTGACACTGTGGGCCTCATGGAACCACTGAGACCATTCTGACACTGTGGGACTCCGTGGGACAAGGGTCCATTGTTTCCTCTCCCTGGCACTGCCAGTTCAGCCTTTCCCTGCCCCTGCCCCAGCCCAGCAGAGCAGCAGAGTCAGGTCAGGCCCTGCAGCAGGAACTGGAGGCACTGCAGGTCAGGCACAGCCACTCTTGTCTGGAATGCTCAGCAGATGCTCAGCTCGGGCAGCTCCTGCACCCCAGGGCCAGCCCCCTGCCCAGCCCAGCCAGAAGAGTTGGCCCGGGGCTCCTCAGGCAGCTCCTGCTGCCGCCAGGGACAGGGCAGCCTCTTGCCAGGGCTCCTCTGCACACCCACGGGCTCCTGCTCTGCTCCTGGCCCGTGCCAGCTGCCCCCAGAGCCTTTCCCAGGGGAACACGTCTGTGCTGGCCCAGCAGCCATTGCTGCGCAGCCCTGCCCTGCTGCCCAGAGCCTGAGCTGGGGCTGCTGCTCTGCAGAGCACGGGCTGTGCTGCCCGGGGCCCTGGGCTGCCTCTGCTGGGCTCTGCTGCTCAGCCTGGGGCACAGAGGCAGCTGATGGTGCTCCTGCACTGACCCCCTCCCACACGGGCTCTGCGGGGCCATGGAGGGGGCTCAGAGGTGCCTGCCTTGTTCCAGGGCTGCCAGAGGGGCTCGGGGCTGCCCTGGATCCTCCTGGGGGAGTTCCCTGAGGTCAGAGGAGTCAGTGCCCAGACTCCTTTCCCTGTGCCTGCTGTGTCCCTGGGCTGCAGAGCTCTCCTGGCTCACAGCAGACATTCAGTCCTTGATCTCGGGTGACCCCACCCTGGCCAGGCCGTGCCCAGTGAGCTCCACTCCCTGCTGGTCCCTGGCACACTCTGTCCCTGCAGGTCCCCTGTGCTCTCTCCTGCAGCTCCCAAGGCCCTCCAGACAAACATTCCCCTGCCATCAGCCCTGGCACAAGCTGCAGAGCCCCAGGAAGGTTCAGCACAGACCATTCAGCATCTGATGGGCACTGGCCACCAACAAGCAAAACCTGACCCAGACCTGAGTCCCTCTGAAGGCCCCAGTGAGACCCTGATTCATCCCACTGAGCCCTGGAGAGACAAGGAACACAAGGAGCCCCTTGAGAGTCCTGAGAGTGCTCTGGAGGGAGCAAAGCCTTCCCCCTGCCCTCAGGAGATGCCCTTTGCTGGTGGAGCTGCTGTGCTGAGCCCAGCTGTGTCCCAGCAGTGCCCATGGCCTGTCCCTGCCTGAGGTCACAGCAGGGACACAGCAGGACAGTGACCAAGCTGCCAGAGCACTCTGGCCTTGCACCCACGCAGGGCTGGGAAGGGAGTGTGGAGCTGGGGAGCAGATGTGCAAAGAGCAGGGCCATTGTCCCTGGCTGTGCTGCTGTGCTGGGAGCCCCTTCCCTCCAGCTCTGCTCACAGGACTGCCCCTGCAGAGCACAGAGAAGGCTGAGGAATGCCTTGGACACAACAAGTCAGGCAGCCACTGGTTTTTATTGAAATAACAGGGAACAGCCTCCTGAAAGCTTTGTGTACACAAGAAAAGTAGATGTCATGTTGACATGACTCAGGTAGTACTACAGTATTTTATAAAAAACATTGTAACACAGAAAAAAAGAAAAGGTCCCATGAAAAACTGCAAACTAGGAAAAAAAGGCTGAGATTGTAAAGAGTTCATTCTGAAGGTTTGGAGCAGAAAAAAAGAGAGTTTATTTTTTCTGAAAGACAACAGTAATCATTTTCCCTAGGCATCCTTGAGCCCTGGTTCCTCAGGCTGTAGATGAGGGGGTTCAGGGCTGGAGGCACCACAGTACAGAACTGACAGGGCCAGATCCAGGGATGGGGACGAGATGGAGGGGGCTTCAGGTAGGCAAACACTGCAGTGCTGAGAACAGGAGAGCACACGGCCAGGTGAGGGAGGCAGGTGGAAAAAGGCTTTGTGCCGTCCCTGCTCAGAGGGGATCCTCAGCACAGCCCTGAAGATCTGCACATAGGAGAAAACAATGAACACAAAACACCAAATCCAAACAGGCACAAACATCACAAGAAGCCCAAGTTCCCTGAGGTAGAGTTGAGCAGGAGAGCTTGAGGATCTGGGGATTTCACAGAAGAACTGGCCCAGGGCATTGCCATGGCACAGGGCAGGGAAAATGTATTGGCTGTGTGCATGAGAGCATTGAGAAAGGCACTGGCCCAGGCAGCTGCTGCCATGTGGGCACAAGCTCTGCTGCCCAGGAGGGTCCCGTAGTGCAGGGTTTGCAGATGGACACGTAGCGGTCGTAGCACATGATGGTCAGGAGGAAACTCTGCTGACTGAAGAACACAAAGAAAAAGAGCTGAGCAGCACATCCAGTGTAGGAGATGTCCCTGGTGTCCCAGAGGGAATTGTGCATGGCTTTGGGGACAGTGGTGCAGATGCAGCCCAGGTCGCTGAGGGCCAGGTTGAGCAGGAAGAAGAACATGGGCGTGTGCAGGTGGTGGCCGCAGGCTACGGCGCTGATGATGAGGCCGTTGCCCAGGAGGCAGCCGGGAGGCAGGGAGATGCCCAGCAAGAGGCAGAAGTGCAGGAGCTGCAGCTGCCGCGTGTCTGCCATGCCAGCAGGAGGAAGTGCCTGATGCAGCTGCTGTTGGACATTTGATGGGCTGCACATGGGAATCTGTAAAAAAGCAATCATGGAATAGTTGGGTTTGGAGAGGACTTGAAATATCCCAGCCCAGCCTGGGGGCACTTTCCCCCCACTGCCTGCCCAGGGCTCTGCTGCCTGGAGCTGTCCCTGCCAGCAGCTGCTTCCCTGTGCCCAGGGCTGGGCCCTGCCAGTGCTGCCAGAGCCCAGCCCAGCCCTGGGGGCTCAGCTCTGCCCTGCAGACCCTCCCAGCTCTGGCACTGCCCAGGGGCAGCTCTGGCTCTGCAGGCTCTGATGGCAATCAGAGCAACCCTGAGGAGGCTGGAAAGCAACACTGATGCTGCCTTAAGGGGCCCTGGCCGATTTCTGTCATGCCTGGTTTATTAAAGTTCTGAGATTTTTTTTTCCAACCTTAACTAAGAGATAATATCAGTGCAATTTCCCATCCGCAACCCAGAGCAGTAGATTAAAAAGCAGGATTTCCCCTTTTATGCAGCCCCTGTCCTCTTCTCCCTGTAAAATCTCATGGAAATGTTCTGCAGTTAAATGCATGCTGGAGCAGTCCTGAATCAGACTCACACACTCACCCTACACATCAGAATCTCCTCACCAAGCATGACCTAACTCTCCGCTCCCCAGACAGTCCTTGTCCCCAAGTGCTGCAGAGCAGCGGCCAGGGCGTGCTGATGCCTGGCTGGCTAGCAGGCCCTGCGGCAGCGAGTCCCCGCGCGCACACGCTGGCAGCTGCCACAGCGCAGCTGACCCGTGGCTGACATTGCACAAGAGACATCAGAGAATGTACTCACAGGCTCTGCAGGCATTGGATGTTCCCAGCTGTAGGAGATGGCTCCAGGAGCTGCAGCTGCATTGTCCTGCAGCCAGAGGTTCCTGTGCCAAGGGCTGGCAGTGATTCTGCCCCAGGCACTTCTCAGCCCCTTCCCAGCCCTGACTGATTGAAGCTCTCTGTGCCTCTGGCTGTGCGGGCTGGCTGCAGGCAGTGCCCCACCCCTGCTGGGCTGGAGAAGAGCTGCTCAGCAAGAGAAATGTGCTTTTGAAGCTCTTCTTGTTACCAGGAGCTGCCTCTGTGCAGGAGCCCAGCCCAGCTCAGCAGACACAGCCACAGCACAAGGACTTGAATGAGCCTCTGGGGCTTTGTGCTCAGGCCCTGAACATCAGTCCTGAGAGGGGCTGAAGAAACCTCTCCAGAACTCCAAGCAGAATCCAACTCCAAAGTTTCTTGGACTTTTAATGGGTCCCACTGAGGGACACACTGAGAAAGTGTCCCCAGGCCCAGGCAGAGCAGAGAACTGCAGGCAGTGATGCCAGGTGGGAACAAAGAGAAGCCAAGTCTTGGTGCCCTGGGGCACAGCAGGGTCTGTGCCACCAAGGGCTGGAGGAGACACCTTGTCCTGAGGCCTGGGGCCTCCTGGCACAGCCCCAGCCAGGCTGGGCACTGTCAGCCCCTTGTGTCTGCCCTCAGCATCCCCCCCAGCCCACATCCCAGTGGCCTCAAGGATCTGCTGGAAGGAGTCCCTGGGGAGCCTTGCTCAGCAATGGCCTGGGGCTCCTCATGCTCCCTGCAGGGACTGCAGGTTTTCAAAGGACTTTGGTTTGGCTTTTGCCTTGGAGGCTCTGAGAGGTTTGTGCAATCATGCCCTCCAATTATCTGCTGTAATTAGTCCCTGGAGAGGCTTTGTCAGTAACAACATCAGTGGGGCTCATTAATGCTTCAAGGTACTTCAGTTATTTTAAGTACTTGGTGTTTCCCTTTTGATACAGACTCTGTGAGAGGTTTGTGCAATCATGGCCCCAATTATCTGCTTTAACGAGTCCCTTGAGAGCTTTGTAATGACACTCAGTGGGGCTCATTAATAATCTTTGAGATACTCAAGGTTTTTTAGGTATTTAATGGATTTTCCTCAGGATCAGGGCAGTGATTCTTCCCCGTGCTGGGGCGGTTGGGCAGCACTTGAGTGCTGTGTCCAGTCTGGGCCCCCAAATTAGGAAGGAACCTTCTCGTATAATTATTTTCGCAATGGAGGGGCTGGAGCATGTCCAGACAAGGGCAACAAGCTGGAAGTGGGTCTGAAACACAGTCCTGTGAGGAGTGCTGAGGGGAGCTGGGCGTTGTTTTTTCCTGGAGAAGGGAGGTCTCAGGGGAGATGCAAGAGCGAGTGTCAGGCCAACACAGGTTGACTCCATGATCTCTCAGGTCTTTATCTCCAACCTTGCTGATCTCTGGGAATTCTCTGAACCACCCTTGGAGCAGTTTGCAGGAGGAGCCCTGGGCCTCCTTCTTCAGCAAGCTCCAGCAGCCCAGGTCCCCTCCAGACTCCTCCTGCAGCCCCAAAAGCCCATCTCTGTCAGTCCTGCAGAGCCTCTGCAGCTTCCTCCTCAGTGCCAGAACAGGGAAGCCCCAAGAGCCAGACAACACGCAGCCCAGACTTGGCCCCCTGGCCTGGGGTGCTCTGGCAGGGAGCAGCAAGGAGGCACTGCCAAGGAGCCTGCAGAACAATTCCTGCAAGCCAGGGCCATTGGAGATGATCCGTGCTGCCCAAGGGACGTTTCCCATGGGGCGAGAGAGGAACTGCAATGGGGAGATGCGCCGAGAGGAAAGGGCAAAACAATGAATGGGCTGTTTTGCAGCGGAGGGAATCGAGGGCCAAGTTAGGAAGAAATTTGTCAAGGAAAAGTAAAGAAAGCAAAGAGTGAAGCAAAGGAAATCTCAGGGCAGTTTGGGTGGCTGCCAGGCAGCCCTGGCTCTGAGCAACAGCGTCTGCAGTGGAGCACAGGAAACTCCCAGCTGATGGAAACAAACTTTCTGGCTGACTGCAGAGGCCAGGACAAAAGCTGAGTGCTTTCCCTGGTGTCTCCCAGCCTTGCTGGCCCAGGGGCTGATGGCATTTGTGCTCCCTCAGTTCATGTCCCCACAGCAACAGCATGGGGGTGCTCCCCCTGCTGTGTGCAATGCAACAGGGGCTGCTGAGCCAGTGCTGCCGTGTCTGTGCCTGCAAGGATGGGCACCTGTAGCTGGGGGAGAGCCAGGGCTGCAGAGGGGGGATGTTGTTGGCAGCTCCATCAGGACCGCTCTGGGACGCTGCCTGGGCTGTGCAGCGCACTGGGGATGGATCAGCCCTGCTCTGCTGCTCCTTCCGTCTGCCCCAGGGCCCTTGCAGAGCCCCAGCCATGCTGTTTGCCCCAGCCTGCCCACGGCCAGCCTGGGGCTGCCACGGGGGTTTCTGTGCTGAGCATTGGCCTGGCTCGTGTTCTTGAGAGAGCCTTGGGCAAAGGAGCTGGAGCCCCCAGGGCCTGGCTGAGGCGGCTCCGCGCTGCCCCAGCAGTGCCCATGGCCTGTCCCTGCTGCAGCCCGGCACTGCCACCCGCCAGGGCTGTGCCCGGCCCCGAGGCACTCAGCCCTGCAGCAACACAGGGCCACCAGGGCAGCGGGGCAGGCACGGCAAGCAGAGCGGCAAACACATATGCTGCTTGCTGCTGCTGCTGCTGGGCACAGCTGCTGGGCCCCCTGATCTGCCCAGCTCTGCACACAGACATTGCTGCTGCAGCTCCAGAGAAGGCAACACAAGAGGCATCTCTGCAGAAAACTCTGCTGGGAGATCCTTTAGTTCTTTAAAGCCACTGAGAGCAGCCCCTCATTGACCACAGTCTGTGGCCACAGGGAGATGGAGAGAAACAAATGAGAAATGTACAAAAGAATGGCTTTCTTTGTTGGACAATTAAACTAAAAAGGAAAAAAACCACCAAACAAACAACAGAAGTTATCAAAGATGACTTTATTACAAGTATTGCGAAATTGGCCAGAATTTAATGTTTCGAAACCAATCCAGTACATCAGTCTCCTACACTGCACCTTGAGTCCTGGTTCCTCAGGCTGTAGATGAGGGGGTTCAGGGCTGGAGGCACACGAGTACAGAACTGACAGGCCAGATCCAGGGATGGGGAGAATGGAGGGGGTTCAGTGAGCAAATATGGAGTGCTGAGAACAGGAGAGCACAGCCAGGTGAGGAAGGCAGGTGGAAAGAGGTTTGTGCCGTCCCTGCTCAGGAGCAACACAGCCTGAAGATCTGCACATAGGAGAAAAACAATGAACACAAAACAACCAAATGCTAAACAGGCACTAAGCAAGAAGCCAAAACCCAGGCTGCACCTGCAGCTTTCAAGCATCCTTGGCTTCCCAACTCCCACCTGCTTTCCTTGCAGAAAGGAGCTGCCCGAGACAAGAGGATGTTCCATTTCTTGCCAGCCAAAAAGCCAAGCGCAAGGGCACAGCTCCATCAAATTGCCAAAGTGCATTTCTCTGCTTGGATATCCAAACCTCCTTATCCACAGCAGACGCAGTCTCAGAGCAATGGCAAACACCGTTCTGTGCCCAGAGCACTGATCCCAAAGGTCCCCCCAAAACCCCTCCCTGCCCCAGCTTTTCTGGCCCATGATTTGCGCTTTGCACACATCAGTCACAGGCTTGAACGTCACGGAGTCCCTGCTCCATGGGCAGGGCGGAGGAATGAGAGAGAAGGGGCATGAAGAGCGTCTCCTAGTTCGTGCTAGAGCCCAAGGTCGGCTATTAGCCCCCTGCAGTGGGAACCACAACCTCATCAGGTGTTTGATGTCCTTTGGGCTCAGGGCCTGGTGTGACACTCAGTACGGCACCAGAGCGATCTGGCTTTCTTTGCCAACAACCTACGAAGGTAGGAACATTGCAACAGTTTAATAACATACAGCTACTTCCCTCAGCTCTTGGATTGTCCCAGCAGGCATACTGACACACGCACCCATCCTGAAAGATATTTACTGGTTACATGGAACTTTTATAGACAGACAAAAGAAAAGTCAATTCTGTGATGGATAAATTAAAAACACCATGAAGATACTTGACTAATTGTCGGTATTTATTTGAACTTTCAGAAAGGACTGGGCAACTCCTCTGAAGCTCAAAGGCATGAAAAGCAGTCAGCTGAGAGGCACTTGAATGCACCAAGAAGAGCTTGTGGGAGAAATCTGGTGAGGAATGGAAAGAATATACGATCGCACTGGTCTAGTGAGACTGCCTTAGACATGGCCATTTACCAGGAGGGCTGAAACACCTGATGGAAAAAAGAGATTATAATATTTAGATGAATTATTGGTGACAAAAGTAAATATGCGGAAGTTTCAGTATTCTTTCTCCCTTCTGTCCCTTCAGTAACTTCCAGAAATCCCCCTTCCAGGTGGCAAAACTTTCCAATTTCTCACAAAGGCTCAAGTGACCCAATAATATATAAGAAAGTTGGTATGGCAAAGTTAGAGGGAAGATCAGTATTTCTTTTCCCTGCCATCACTAGAGAATCCAAGTAGATCCAGGAAATTCCTGTTATTGATGGGAAAATTTGCATTACTTAAAAGACTCAACCAATAACAAAACGATTTGCTTGGTATATTATGAAACTAACCAGTATTAAAACTTGTGCCCCTTTCCAGGCAAGACATCAGCTGGTGCCATGACAGGCAGTGCCACTTGTGCCCTGAGGTGCCCAGCTGGGATTGGATCTCTCCAGAGCACCTGAGGGAGAGCAGAGCACCTTGCAAGCGTGCAGGTCCCTGACAGCCCCGCAGGGCTCCTGTCCCATCAACATCTGCTCTGCTCCAGGCTGAAACAGGGCCCAGCATGGGTGCCGGGACTCATCAGAGAAGCTGAGGTGTGTGCTGGAATTCAATCCCAAACACTTGCTCATTCTGTGATTCTCTGGAACCAGCCATGGAGAGTTGTGAGAGCTGGCACAATGGAATCAAAAGAAGGCCATTGCTCCATTGCAAGACTCTGGAACTGAGGGAACAATTGTGACATCTGGTAGTGCCGCCATTGGAACCAAGAGTCCCTTGTGACACTGCAGATCTTGTGTCACCAGGGCCCCATTGTGACACTGATCACCAAGGAATTCATTTGTGGCACTCTGAGGCCTCATTGGAGCAAGAGGCCACTGTGACCCTGCAGGGCCTTGTGGGACCATAGCAGAGCATTGTGACAGAGCAGGACCTGTGTCATGATGGGCCATTGTGACACTGCAGGCCCCATGAACCAGGGGCCAGTGCTGCTCCTCAGGGACTCCTGAAGGAAACTGTTTGAGCTGGGCGGGCCCTTAGGACCAAGAGGCCATTGTGACACTGTGGAGCCAAGGAGGCATTGCTGCACTGCCAACTCATGGAACAAGGATCCATTTGTGACACTGCAGGGCCCAAGGATCAAGGACTTTGTGACACCAAAGAGTCCATGGACCAAAGACATTGTGACACTGGGAGGCCTCATGGAATCATGGACATCATTGTGGACACTCTCGGCCTCATGGATCTGCTGGTGACAACAAGCTGTCTGGGAGTGTGGATCTGTGGAGAGGTGGGCTCTGCACAGGGCCTGACAGGCTGGATCCAGGGCCCAAATCCAACAGGGTAGGTTTACAAGTCCAGTGCGGGTCCTGCAACTTTGGCCACAACAACCCCTGCAGCCTACAGGCTGGGGACAGTGTGCTGGAGAGCAGCCAGGAGAAAGGACCTGCAGGACTGATGGACAGCAGGCTGGACATGAGCCAGCAGTGTGCCCAGGTGGCAAGGAAGGCCAATGGCTCCTGGCCTGGATCAGGAATGGTGTGGCCAGAGGAGCAGGGCAAGAAATGGGCTGTGCAGTGAGATGATGGGGTGGTAGAAGGAAGAAATTTGTACAGGACGGAGTAAAGAAAGCAAAGGAAGCAAAGGAAATTGCTCAGAGCAGTTTGGGGTGACGTGCCAGGGCAGCCCTGGCTTGAGCTAACAGCATCTGCAGTGGCACTAGGAAACTCAGCTGATGGGAACCAAACTTTCTGGCTGAGTGCAGAGGCCAGGACAAAGCTGAGTGGGTCCACTGGTCCCCCAGCCCTTGCTGGCCCCAGGGGCTGATGGCATTTGTGCTCCCTCAGGTTCATTGTCCCCACAGCACAGCATGGGGGTGTCCCCCTGCTGTGTGCAATGCAACAGGGGGCTGCTGAGCCATTGCTGCGTGTCTGCGCTGCAAGGATTGGGGCACTGTGTGAGCTGGGGGAGAGGCCAGGTCGCAGAGGGGGGATGTTTGTTGGCACTCCATCAGGACGCTCTGGGCGGCTGCCCTGGGCTGTGAAGCGCACTGGGGATGGATCAGCCCCTGCTCTGCTGCTCCTTCCCGTCTGCCCCAGGGCCCTTGCAGAGCCCCAGCCATGCTGTTTGCCCCAGCCTGCCCACGGCCAGCCTGGGGCTGCTCACGGGGGTTTCTGTGCTGAGCATTGGCCTGCCGTGTTCTTGAGAGAGCCTGGGCAAGGAGCCTGGGCCCAGGGCCTGCCTGAGGCCTCAGCGCTGCCCCAGCAGTGCCCATTTGGCCTGTCCCTGCTGCAGCCCCGCACTGCCACCCCCCAGGGCTTGCCCGGGCCCGAGAGCACTCAGGCCCTGCAGCAACACCAGGGCCACCAGGGCAGCGGCAGGGCCAGCGCAGCAGCACTGGCAACACCAAGTGCTGCTGCTCTGCTGCTGCTGGGCACAGCTGCTGGGCCAGCCTGATCTGCCCCCAGCTCTGCACAACAGACATGCTGCTGCAGCTTCCAGAGAAGCACAAAAGGCATCTTCTGCAGAAAACTCTGCTGGGAGATCCTTTAGTTCCTCTAAAAGCCACTAGGCAGCCCCCATTGACACGACTGTGGCACAAGGGAAGGTGGAGAGGAAACAAAATGAGAAATGGGCAAGCAATTAATTTCTTTGTGGACAATATGAAATAGTAAAAACAAAGAAATAAATCTCTAAATGAAAACCAACAAGAAATATCAAAGATTACTTTATCTCATAGTGATTGCAAAAATTGGCCAAGTTAATGTTTTCCGAAACATCCAGTATCAGTCTCCACACGCAGCCTTGAGCTCCTGGTTCCTCAGGCTGTAGATGAGGGGGTTCAGGGCTGGAGGCACCACGAGTACAGAATTGAAGGCCAGATCCAGGGATGGGAGGAGATGGAGGGGCTCTTCAGGTGAGCAAATATGAAGTGCTGAGAACAGGGAGACCACAGCCAGTGAGGAGCAGGTGAAAAAGGCTTTGTGCCGTCCCTGCTCAGAGGGGATCCTCAGCACGCCCTGAAGATCTGCACATAGGAGAAAACAATGAACACAAAACAACCAAATGATAAACAGGCACTACTACAATGAAGCCCAAATTCCCTAGAGTAGGATTTGGAGCAGGAGAGCTTGAGGATCTGTGGGATTTCACAGAGAAGAACTGGCCAGGGCATTGCCATGGCACAGGGGCAGGGAAAATGTATTGGCTGTGTGCAGCAGGAATAGAGAAAGGCACTGGCCAGGCAGCTGCTGCCATGTGGGCACAAGCTCTGCTGCCAGGAGGGTCCCGTAGTAGTGCAGGGGTTTGCAGATGGACACGTAGCGGTCGTAGCACATGATGGTCAGCAGGAGAAACTCTGCTGACATGAAGACAAAGAAAAAGAGCTGAGCAGCACATCCAGTGTAGGAGATGTCTGGTGTCCCAGGGAATTTGGCATGGCTTTGGGGACAGTGGTGCAGATGGAGCCCAGGTCGCTGAGGGCCAGGTTGAGCAGGAAGAAGAAAACATGGGCGTGTGCAGGTGGTGGCGCAGGCTACGGCTGATGATGAGGCCGTTGCCCAGGAGGGCAGCCAGGGAGATGCCCAGCAAGAGGCAGAAGTGCAGAGCTGCAGCTGCCGCGTGTCTGCCAGTGCCAGCAGGAGGAAGTGCTGATGCAGCTGCTGTTAGCCATTTGTTCTTGTCTTGGCATGGATCTGTAGAAATAATCATGGAATGATGTGGTTTGGAGAGGACTTGAAATATCCCAGCCCAGCCTGGGGCACTTTCCCCCCCACTGCCTGCCCGAGGGCTCTGCTGCCTGGAGCTGTCCTGCCAGCAGCTGCTTCCCTGTGCCCAGGGCTGGGCCCTGCCAGTGTCTGCCAGAGCCCAGCCCAGCCTGGGGCTCAGCTCTGCCCTGCAGACCCCTCCCAGCCCTGGCACTGCCCAGGGGCAGCTCTGGCTCTGCAGGCTCTTTGATGGCAACGTCAGAGGAAACCTGAGAGGCTGGAAAAGCGACACTGAGCTGCCTGTGAGGCCCTGGGCTGATTTCTCTTCACTGCCAGTTTTTTAAATCTGAGAATTTTTTTTTTTCTCAACCTAACTGAGAGATGAAATATAGTGCAATTTCCATCCAGGCAAAAAGAGCAGTAGATTAAAAAAGCAGGATTTTCCCTTTTATGCAGCCCCTGCCTGCTGTGCTCCCTGTATAATCTACTTGGAATGTTTCTGCAGTTAAAATGCCATGCTGGGAGCAGTCCTGAACAATGCAGCACCCCCCACACAAGGAGAACACTTCCAAGCCACCAGCTGTTCTCCTCCCACCCGACCTTGTCCCCAGTGCTGGGAGCAGCTGCCAGGGCTGGCTGAGAGCTGTCCCTGGCAGGCAGCAGAGTCCCTGCCCCAGCACAGCGCCCGGGCTGCAGGACCCTGCTTGCAGGACAGCCCTGGGACACCCTGGCTGCTCTGCACAAGAGACAATCAGAGAATGTACTCACAGGCTCTGCAGGCATTGGGATGTTCCAGCTGTAGGAGATGGCTCCAGGAGCTGCAGCTGCATTGTCCTGCAGCCAGAGGTTCCTGTGCCAAGGGCTGGCAGTGATTCTGCCCCAGGCACTTCTCAGCCCCTTCCCAGCCCTGACTGATTGAAGCTCTCTGTGCCTCTGGGCTTTGCCCGGGTGGCTGCAGGCAGTGCCCCAGCCCTGCTGGGCTGGCAGAAGAGCTGCTCACAAGAGAAATGTGCTTTTGAAGCTTTCTTTTGCTTACCAGGAGCTGCCTCTGTGCCAGGAGCCCAGCCCAGCTCAGCAGCACAGACACAGCACAAGGACTTAATGAGCCTCTGGGGCTTTGTGCTCAGGCCCTGAACATCAGTCCCTGAGAGGAGCTGAAGAAACCTCTCCAGAACTCCAAGCAGAATCCAACTCCAAACTTTCTTGGACTTTTAATGGGTCCCACTGAGGGACACGACTGAGAAAGTGTCCCCAGGCCCCAGGCAGAGCAGAGAACTGCAGGCAGTGATGACAATGGGGACAAAGAGAAGCCAAGTCTTGGTGCCCTGGGGCACAGCAGGGTCTGTGCCACCAAGGGCTGGGAGGAGACACCTTGTCCTGAGGCCCTGGGGCCCTGGCACAGCCCCAGCCAGGCTGGGCACTGTCAGCCCCTTGTCCTGCCCTCAGCATCCCCCCCCAGCCCACATCCCAGTGGCCTCAAGGATCTGCTGGAAGGAGTCCCTGGGGAGCCTTGCTCAGCAATGGCCCTGGGGGCTCCTTCATGCTCCCTGCAGGGACTGCAGGTTTTTCAAAGGACTTTGGCTTTGGCTTTTGCCTTGGAGTCTCTGAGAGTTTGTGCAATCATGGCCTCCAATTATCTGCTGTAATTAGTCCCTGGAGAGGCTTTGTCAGTAACAACACTCGTGGGCTCATTAATGCTTCAAGGTACTTCAGTTATTTTAAGTACTTGGTGTTTCCCTTTTGATAAGATCTGTGAGAGGTTTGTGCAATCATGGCCCCAATTATCTGCTTTAACGAGTCCCTGAGAGCTTTGTACTGACACTCAGTGGGCTCATTAATGCTTTGAGATACTCAAGGTTTTTAAGGTCTTTGGATTTTCCTTTTCCACACTGAGTCTCTGAAGAGGTTTTTGTGCCATCCTGGCCTCATTCTCCAAGGAGTCCATGAGGAGCCTGTGTTGGGGATGGACCTCAGTGGGGCCCATTCATGCTTTGAGACACTTTGTGTTTCCTCTGACTTTGACTCCTGGAAAGGTTTGTGCAATCTCCTCTCAGGCCCTGAGGTTCCAGGGCTCAGCTCCAAATGCACCAAGGGCTCATTAGGATCAGGCAAGTCCTGACAACAACATGCGTCTGCCTTGATTTCCCTCTGCTCTATGCAGTTCATCAGGAAGTTTTCTGTAGTGGTTTTGGTTGCCAATTTGAGATTTCTTGACAATGCATCAATTATTTGTGTGTTTCAGTATTGCTAATTACCAGTGCACTCACTAGAATATACTTATTATTTCCTGCTGTGAGATAGGATTAGGAAAAAGGAAGTAGGCTCAAACTTTAAAGGGTATAAAGAAAAGTTTATTAATATAACTAAAAGAAAGAGTAATAATCAGAACAAAACTTTCAGAACACTCTTCTCTCCCTACAAACTTTTCTTTTCTTACTGACAATGTAAAGAGACGAAAACCTAAAATTTTCAGTCAGTTTACCACTCTAGAAATCTTTCTTCAGTTCATTAGGAGAGAGTCTCTCTTTTCATGCTATGGAGACTTCTCCAAAAGAAACAGTTCTCTCATGGCTTCATTCCAGGAATAGCAGCTGCCGAAAAATCTGCAATTCTGAAGTCCCTCCCATTTTTTCACAGCTTTTCCCACAGCTTGTTATGGGCATGTAACTTATGGGGTAGTTTAAAGATGAGCTGTTTTGAGAAAAATTCTCTTTCTATTTCTGAAATCATCTTCATCTCTTAGACAGAGATCTTCTCTCCTGAGGGCACAGGGTCTCACCTCTTTCTCTTTCTCTGAAAACTTCTCATGGAACAGCTACTTCAACATTTGCTTCCTTTAGCATGGAGGCCTTTGCTGAACAAGTCATCTCCCCATACTTTTCAATGCATTATAGGGAAAAAGAGAGTCTGATGTATCAATTACATCCTTCTCCATAGCTTTACAAGAGGATTTCAGCCCCAAGATCAAGGATCTCCTCATCCCTCCCATCTGGGACTCAACCTCCTCTTCACTGACCTCGGTGTCTTCATGTGCTTCTCTTGTGCCTGCACTTTGTCCTTTCTTCTCCCTCGAGGGAGGATGGAAGACTGACAGAGTTCATATCTCACCGGCCTGCAGATGGTTCCGTGACCCCGGCCGGGCTCGGTGCTTGCGGCCGGAGCTGTTTTACGATGGAGGTTTCTGCAGCGGCTGCGCTGGGCTGTTGCAGGATGGGCCGCGCTGGGCAGGGCCAGGATCTCAGCAGCCAGGCCAGAGCACAGCAGCAGCACGGCCGGGGCCGATGGCTTCTCCTCCCCCTGCCCGGGCTTGCGGCTGAAGCCAGCGGTGGCAGAATCTTGGCCGAGCCGGCCCGGCCCGGGGCTGCTCCTGGGCCCGGCGGATCCTGGCTGGGCCCGGGCTGGCGGCGGGGCAGGGCTCAGCAGTGCCCAGATGTTCCCAATGCAGCCATGGCCCGGCTCGGCCCCGCGGCCTCCCCTGCCCTGCCCGATTGCTAATAATGATTCATTAATGAGCAAATACAAATATATCCTTTGGTTGGAAGGTTCATCTGGAGCTCAGCTTTGCCTCAGGGCCTGTTGTTCAGGCCTCAGTCAGGGCCTGGTGAGGCCTCAGGACTTCAGTCAGTTCTTTGATGAACTGCAACCTTCAGAACAATTCTTTGGATGACAGAGTTTTGATTTAGGTATTATGTATAAAGGCATCACCTCTTGTTCTTCAATTAAGTGCTGTTCAAGTTCATTACTCAGAGCTATAATTCACATTCCTTTTAAACCAGCCCTAATTAGTTGCTATTCTCTGTTCTTTATCAAATGCTTCTTTTTTCTTGAGACTGTGTCTCTTTTTAGACAAGTCCCAGTACTCCATTTCCAGCACAAGGTGTCACAACAACTCTAACATGCAATCATAACACAAGTGCTCACACTGCAATGATAACAGACACTGCCACAAATGCATGTCACAGCAGCCTCCAATTTGGCAGCCATGAAGCCAATCCCACCAAGAAGAATTTTCTTCTTGCTGCCACTCTTCTACTGCTTTTTCTGTCAAGGTGATTCCTGATTGTTGGTCTTCAAACCCAGCACTGACAGACATTCCTGCAACATTCCTGTCCCATGATAGCTCAGGCTCCTCCCTGGCCAGCAAGCAGATAATCCAAGGCCATGTGGTTCTGTGGAGTCCCCATTCCATCCCATTGGAGCTCCTTGGATGTGCTATTGGATATTTTAACAGGATCATTTGCTATTTCTTCTAATAATCAATTTATCTCAGTACTATAAACTCCACTGGACCAGGCAATGCCCATGGGGCACAGGGTGAACCAGAATCTTTGGCTTTCTGAAACCCAAGGCACTTCTTGAGGGGAAAATGCTCTCTGGGCCCCAACTCTTCTTTGTGGCTGTTGCTGAAGGACCCGAAATGGTGGCCCTGCAGCCAAGAGTGGTGTGACACTGACACCGAGCAGCTCCAGCACCCCAAGTTCTACTGACATTGGGAGTGATGGTGAAGCACAGAAATCCTCTCAGACTGTGGCATCTGGAACTAGAACAGGGTTTGGTTTCTCCTGAAGGGAAATCCTAGTGAATCCTGTCTCTCCAACTGATCATTGCATTCCTGTGTTCCACAGCAGTTTCTGTAACTGTCCCTGCACTGACTCTTACGAGGCAAGAGCCCATGGACAGAGTTCTGGCCACCCACAGGCTGGGCCCTCCAAGGGAACCCCATTCCTCCCAACTCCAGCTGAGAACACACCACGCAATTGGTGACATGCAGTACTTTGGCTACTGATCTTTACATTTTCAAAACAATTTTGAAGACCAATGCCTTGGTGAACTCTAGAGGTGTTTCTGGCAAACAAAATTCTGCTGACTCTCAAGATACAACTGACAGACATCAGTAGTAAATCAGTGACAGGTTTACTCATTCTTTTTCCTCAATCTCATTTGAGATAAGAACAAACATTCTGTTGTCCATGGAGCTGGCACCATGTTAATTCCAGAATAATGCCCCAGCCCTTTGCTGTTCAGCTTCACCATGCTGTCTGTGGCTAACAAGGCTGGGGGGCCCTTTCCCTCTGGCTGGAAGGGGCCGGGTCCCAGTCCCTGAGGGGCACCCAGGCTCCTGGATGGAATTCCTGTGCAAGTCCCTCAGTGTCACAGCAGCCTTCACATGGAGCCCGTGGATCCAGAGCATTTTCCAAGGGCCCTTGGGGCAAACAGGAGAATTTGGTCTGGCAGGATGTGTAAAACAATATCCTGTCAGATCTACTTGTTCTCACACAGAACACTTGGCTGCAGGGACACATTCCCATTGCTCCTGCCAGGTTTCAGGACTCAGAGTTGTCTTTCCTAGGAGCTCTCCTTCCAGCTGCCTGGGAGGGCCATTTGGCCTCCAGACCACACTCTGGCTCCATTATTAGGGCTGCTGTATCCAAACCCTTTATCTCCACAAAGGTGGTGATTGGAGGTGGATCTCTTTTTTCACAATCTTCTTAAAATTTGCAATATTGATAATTGTGCTACCCTGTCATGGGGTTGACTAATCCAATCCTGGTCACTATTGTTTAACAGAATTACTGTAATTTCTCCTTGATATTCTGCATCAATTCCTCCTGCCATGACAGGACCACTTTGCAAGGCAAGCTCCAAGGAGCAGTTACCAAAGCAAAGTGTCCTGGAGGAATCTGAATTCCTGTTTCAGATTGATAGCTCTCATTTCCTTTGAATTTCTCTCAATTAATTCCAATGCATGAAGGCCCAGCCCTGCAGCCTCTGGGCTGGCCCTGCCAGGGGCCATCACAGCCAGAACATTTCCAGGAGTCCAAGTCTCACTGCCCATGGTTGGATTTGCAAATGGGGGCAGCCGTGCAACAGCAGGGGTTTCCATTCCCCAGTGGGCCATTGTTAAGGGCATGGAGCACATCTGGGAGATGGGTTCTCCATGGGCAAAAGGTTCCATCTCCTCATTTTGTTCACCTGCTTTTTCAACAACCCCTTCACCTGTGCAACCAATCTGCAGCTCGTGGATAGTCTTACATGAAAAACCCTGCGGCTCAATCACTGTATTTTTCACAGGAACAGACAAAGCACTCTGCATCACAGTATCAGCAAACCCTGTAAAATAGCCAATTTCCTCCCTTCCTCCTTTTTTCACTGTATACAATCTCACAAAAGTTGACCACTGACATTAGGGTCCTGGCCAATCCTGTTCTGTAGGGTATTTAGTGTTACATCCCTGAGCAGCCAAACTACAAATTAGTATTGTCAGCACTATTTCACATTATTAATAATTTATATATGTAGACAGTGATATAGAAATATAGATAACAGATAGATATAGACAATATATGTATATATATATATATATATATATATATAAATTAAATTATAATTAGGTCTTATTATCTATAAATATGTATATAGTTTTTATTATATTGATACTTTCACTTGCACAAATGCATCTGAGCTCAAGATTAAAACCTTCTTCTCTTGCTCCATCTGGGAGCATTCAAACAATAATTGTTCTTCTGAAAGGTGCTGTTTCCAATGTACTCCTACAAACTTCATCTTTGTCTGCCCAAACCCACAAGTTCTTTTCCTTTTACAATGCATTTTTGGATGCATTTGAAGACATCCAGGTTCAGCTTCTTTTACCCGACTGCCCACTGCTCATACAGTGCTCTGACCTCAGCCCACTCAGAGCCAGGGAACTCCAGGGAAGGGCTTCCCATCTGGGAATTCTGATGGGACTGATTCCTCACATTTACTTGAACAAGTGACATTTTGTTGGGATCTGGCCTGACGGTGCCAGTTTTGTTTTACCAGTGGGCAGGGTCAGCACCAAAGACACAGACTCCAACTGAAGGAATCAGTGTCATTTCCTGCAGCTCAAAGCAGCAAAGAATCACAAAAGGAGCAGCCTCAGCAATGCACCCAACATCCCCACCAAAGATTGCAGCAGTGATTAACAAAGATCCAGCCCACAGTTACCTCAGGCTTTACCATCCCCCAGACCACACGAGCAGCTGGGGAAGCTGTCACAGCAAGGGCTGCAGAGCCACTCCTGGGCACTGGGAATTCCTGCAGGGCCTCCAGCCACAGGTGAGGCTCCAACCCTGCTGGGAGAGGGCCCAGCTCTGACAGTGCTGAATGAACAAACTGACAGCACTCTAGTGTGGCAACATCTGGTTTCATCCTCCTCTTGGCTCCTCCCAAAGCCTGGCCAGGCCGCCAGGAGGAACCAAGGGAGGTGACTTTGATCCTTCAGCCCAAACAAGGCCAGATGTCAGATTTCATGGCCTTGTCTGGCTTCTAAATACACAAAGGTCAATACATGTTTCACTCATGAGTGGATACATCTATCACAGTGCTAATGACCATCAATATTCATTAGGGAGCAGATACAAAGATAAACTTGCTTGGAAGGTTCATCCAGAGGCCACCTTTGGCTCAGGGCCTGCTGTTCAGGCCTCACTCAGGCGGTGTGCAGGCCCTTGGCACTTCAGGGACGTGGTTTAGTGTTGGGCTTGGCACTGCTGGGTGAGCAGCTGGACTGGGTGAGCTCAGAGGGCATTTCCAACAGAAAGGATTCTGTGATTCAATTATTATATCCACTGCATTCAGCTGGGTCGATTTAGCTGCATTCCTTTGCTCCAAAAGTTCCCTCTTGCCCAGCTCCTGTGGCCTGAGGCTTCACTCCTTCAGCTCCTGGTGCTGAGCTGCTCATGCGAACGAGACGACTCGGAGAGAAGAAACACAGTCCATCAATTCCTTCTGGACACGCAGAGGGGAGGCTGTGCAAACAGGAGCATTGTTTGCTGGGGCCTCCTCTCTGCCCTTCACGCCTTTCAGCGCCTTGAACGCCCAAGAGCTTTCTCCAAGAGTGCAATGGAGCAGCTGTTCCTGCTCTGGCTCTGGCCTCTCTCCAGTCTCTGACCTTGCCTGGTTCTGTCCTCTTTCTGTGCCCTCTGTTCCCCAGGGCTCGCTGGCTGCTGCCCAGGACTGTGGCACTGGCACAGATCCGTGCTCCAGAGCCTCCTTTCTGTGCCCTTGGAGCTGCCTGGGCACAGCAGCCTTTTCCATCTGGAGCTCCCATGGACAGGGAGTGCCCAGCTCCGTTCCTTGCCCGCCTCCAGGAGCCCAGGGCTGCCATCTCAAGTCCCTGCTGGCACTGGGGGGCTCCCAGGTGCTCAGGCTGCGTGTGACACGCTGCACAACGGCAGGGAAGAGGGGCAGGGGCTGTGCTCAAAGTCAGCTCGCATCTCTGCTGTGCTCGCGCTGCTGCTGCTGTGTGGGGTCATTTGTGCGAGCCCTGGCCCAGAGTCAGGGATCGATCCTGCCAGTCTCTTCCAGCCCTGGCTGCTCAGAGTTTGGGCCTTGGAGCCCTCAGGTGGCCAAAGGCCAGCTGTTCCTGGTCCCTCTGTGTGCCTGCAGTTCAGCAGTGCTGGCTCATCAGTCTGTGCCCAGCAACAGGGAAAAGCCTCAGCCTGCAGGGCCAGGAGCTGCGGGCTCTGCCTGAGCAGCCACAGATTGCAGCTGGGGACACACATGCAATTGGCAAGGCCCAAACTCTCCACAGTCCCAGCTGAAGCCTGGATCTGACAGGGTGTTTTTGCTGTCCCATTCTCCTTCTTTATTGGCTGAATTGTGCAGTTGCACTTTCTTCCTCCTCTAGCAGTGCCACGAGTGGGCCAAAGCTGGCGAGTGGGCCGTGTTCCTGAGGCAGTGCAGTCTGGAGCTGCTGGATGGAGAGAATTGCCCTTCTGCACTGCCAAACCAGAGCAAAAAGCTGTAAGTGGGACTTGTGTCTCTAAGAAATCCCTGACAGTTTCAAAGGGAATGTGCAGCTCATTTCCAGGCTGAGAAGGAAGGGCATCTTCTAAAGGATTTGGTTTGACAGAGTTTCCATTCCCAGTCCTGCTTGGAGCTTGAAGCACAAAGCAATTTCCTCTTGCTTCAACCACAATTTCAAATACCAATGTTGGAAACAAACCAAAATCTTTTAAAAGGCTTGTGAGGTCAGTAAGATGATCATGCCATCAGCACATTTACAATGAAATAACTGAGTTCTCTTTTTAAAAAGATATTTACCTCTTAATACAAGAATGTAACTTTGCATTTATGTTTTGTTTTTTTCACTAACATATGTTATGTTTTTTCACTAACTTGGATTTTATTCTTATCTTTTACAATTTACCTATTTTTTTCCTTTTTCTTTTTTTTTCCTTTAAATAGAAACATGTCCTATAAAGGAATGTCCTTTGCTCCTGGTTCCCGTGTGGAGCAGCTCCCTCCTGCTGGCTGA